>JAGQAX010000024.1:1935030-2031393 GCA_019142605.1 Cephalopholis sonnerati
ACGACATGCTCTACTGGGATGACGTGTGGAGACGTTTTTTAAGACATTTTGGACGGGACCGATGCGATGCTGACGACATACTATAGCTACCTTTTTCATGATTTGGACGACATTGACATTTTCTTTTTTTTCATTTTGGACGACATGCTATACTATAGATGTTTTTTTCATGATTTGGACGACATGCTATACTATGACGTTTTTTTTTCATGATTTTGGACGACATGCTATACTATGACTTTTTTCATGATTTTGGACGACATGCTATACTATGACGTTTTTTCATGATTTGGACGACGCTATGATGACATTTTGGACGACATGCTATACTATGACTTTTTTTCATGATTTTGGACGACATGCTATACTATGATTTTTTCATGATTTTGGACGACATGCTATACTATGACTTTTTTTCATGATTTTGGACGACATGCTATACTATGACTTTTTTTCATGATTTTGGACGACATGCTATACTATGACTTTTTTCATGATTTTGGACGACATGCTATACTATGACTTTTTTTTCATGATTTTGGACGACATGCTATACTATGACTTTTTTTCATGATTTTGGACGACATGCTATACTATGACTTTTTTTTCATGATTTTGGAACGACATGCTATACTATGACGTTTTTTCATGATTTTGGACGACATGCTATACTATGACTTTTTTCATGATTTTGGACGACATGCTATACTATGACATTTTGTTTTTTCATGATTTTAGACGACATGCTATACTATGACTTTTTTCATGATTTTGGACGACATGCTATACTATGACTTTTTTTCATGATTTTGGACGACATGCTATACTATGACTTTTTTTCATGATTTTGGACGACATGCTATACTATGACTTTTTTCATGATTTTGGACGACATGCTATACTATGACGTTTTTTCATGATTTGGACGACATGCTATACTATGACGTTTTTTTTCATGATTTTGGACGACATGCTATACTATGACTTTTTTTCATGATTTGGACGACATGCTATACTATGACGTTTTTTTCATGATTTTGGACGACATGCTATACTATGACTTTTTTTCATGATTTTGGACGACATGCTATACTATGACGTTTTTTCATGATTTTGGACGACATGCTATACTATGACGTTTTTTCATGATTTCGGACGACATGCTATACTATGACTTTTTTTCATGATTTTGGACGACATGCTATACTATGACGTTTTTTCATGATTTTGGACGACATGCTATACTATGACGTTTTTTTCATGATTTTGGACGACATGCTATACTATGACGTTTTTTTCATGATTTCGGACGACATGCTATACTATGACGTTTTTTCATGATTTTGGACGACATGCTATACTATGACGTTTTTTTCATGATTTTGGACGACATGCTATACTATGACGTTTTTTTCATGATTTTGGACGACATGCTATACTATGACGTTTTTTTCATGATTTGGACGACATGCTATACTATGACTTTTTTTCATGATTTTGGACGACATGCATGCTATACTATGACTTTTTTTTCATGATTTTGGACGACATGCTATACTATGACTTTTTTTTCATGATTTTGGACGACATGCTATACTATGACTTTTTTCATGATTTTGGACGACATGCTATACTATGACGTTTTTTCATGATTTTTGGACGACATGCTATACTATGATTTTTTCATGATTTTGGACGACATGCTATACTATGACATGTTTTTTCATGATTTTGGACGACATGCTATACTATGACGTTTTTTTCATGATTTGGACGACATGCTATACTATGACGTTTTTTCATGATTTTGGACGACATGCTATACTATGACGTTTTTTCATGATTTTGGACGACATGCTATACTATGACTTTTTTTCATGATTTTGGACGACATGCTATACTATGACTTTTTTTCATGATTTTGGACGACATGCTATACTATGACTTTTTTCATGATTTTGGACGACATGCTATACTATGACTTTTTTTCATGATTTTGGACGACATGCTATACTATGACTTTTTTTCATGATTTTGACGACATGCTATACTATGACGTTTTTTCATGATTTTGGACGACATGCTATACTATGACTTTTTTTCATGATTTGGACGACATGCTATACTATGACTTTTTTTCATGATTTTGGGACGACATGCTATACTATGACGTTTTTTTCATGATTTTGGACGACATGCTATACTATGACTTTTTTCATGATTTTGGACGACATGCTATACTATGACTTTTTTCATGATTTTGGACGACATGCTATACTATTTTTTCATGATTTTGGACGACATGCTATACTATGACTTTTTTTTCATGATTTTGGACGACATGCTATACTATGACGTTTTTTCATGATTTTGGACGACATGCTATACTATGACTTTTTTCATGATTTTGGACGACATGCTATACTATGACTTTTTTTCATGATTTTCGGACGACATGCTATACTATGACTTTTTTTCATGATTTTGGACGACATGCTATACTATGACTTTTTTTTTTCATGATTTTGGACGACATGCTATACTATGACTTTTTTTTCATGATTTGGACGACATGCTATACTATGACGTTTTTTCATGATTTTGGACGACATGCTATACTATGACGTTTTTTTCATGATTTTGGACGACATGCTATACTATGACATTTTTTCATGATTTTGGACGACATGCTATACTATGACGTTTTTTCATGATTTTGGACGACATGCTATACTATGACTTTTTTTTCATGATTTTGGACGACATGCTATACTATGACATTTTTTTTCATGATTTTGGACGACATGCTATACTATGACTTTTTTTTCATGATTTTGGACGACATGCTATACTATGACTTTTTTTCATGATTTGGACGACATGCTATACTATGACTTTTTTTTCATGATTTTGGACGACATGCTATACTATGACTTTTTTTCATGATTTTGGACGACATGCTATACTATGACGTTTTTTCATGATTTTGGACGACATGCTATACTATGACTTTTTTTTCATGATTTCGACGACATGCTATACTATGACTTTTTTTTCATGATTTTGGACGACATGCTATACTATGATGTTTTTCATGATTTTTAATGACATACTATACTATGACTTTTTTTTCATGATTTTGGGACGACATGCTATACTATGACGTTTTTTTCATGATTTTGGACGACATGCTATACTATGACGTTTTTTCATGATTTTGGACGACATGCTATACTATGACTTTTTTTCATGATTTTGGACGACATGCTATACTATGACTTTTTTTCATGATTTTGGACGACATGCTATACTATGACGTTTTTTCATGATTTTGGACGACATGCTATACTATGATTTTTTCATGATTTTCGGACGACATGCTATACTATGACTTTTTTTTCATGATTTTGGACGACATGCTATACTATGACTTTTTTTCATGATTTTGGACGACATGCTATACTATGACGTTTTTTCATGATTTTGGACGACATGCTATACTATGACGTTTTTTCATGATTTTGGACGACATGCTATACTATGACTTTTTTCATGATTTGGACGACATGCTATACTATGACGTTTTTTTTTCATGATTTTGGACGACATGCTATACTATGACTTTTTTTCATGATTTTGGACGACATGCTATACTATGACTTTTTTTCATGATTTGGACGACATGCTATACTATGACTTTTTTTCATGATTTTGGACGACATGCTATACTATGACGTTTTTTTCATGATTTTGGACGACATGCTATACTATGACTTTTTTTTCATGATTTGGACGACATGCTATACTATGACTTTTTTTCATGATTTTGGACGACATGCTATACTATGATTTTTTTTCATGATTTTTGGACGACATGCTATACTATGACTTTTTTTCATGATTTTGGACGACATGCTATACTATGACTTTTTTTCATGATTTTGGACGACATGCTATACTATGACTTTTTTCATGATTTTGGACGACATGCTATACTATGACTTTTTTTTCATGATTTTGGACGACATGCTATACTATGACACTTTTTTTCATGATTTTGGACGACATGCTATACTATGACTTTTTTCATGATTTTGGACGACATGCTATACTATGACGTTTTTTCATGATTTTGGACGACATGCTATACTATGACTTTTTTCATGATTTTGGACGACATGCTATACTATGACTTTTTTTTCATGATTTTGGACGACATGCTATACTATGACTTTTTTCATGATTTTGGACGACATGCTATACTATGACGTTTTTTCATGATTTGGACGACATCTATGACTTTTTTTCATGATTTTGGACGACATGCTATACTATGACGTTTTTTCATGATTTTGGACGACATGCTATACTATGACGCTTTTTTTTCATGATTTGGACGACATGCTATACTATGACTTTTTTTTCATGATTTTGGACGACATGCTATACTATGACGTTTTTTTCATGATTTTGGACGACATGCTATACTATGACTTTTTTTTCATGATTTTGGACGACATGCTATACTATGACGTTTTTTCATGATTTTGGACGACATGCTATACTATGACTTTTTTTCATGATTTTGGACGACATGCTATACTATGACTTTTTTTCATGATTTTGGACGACATGCTATACTATGACGTTTTTTCATGATTTTGGACGACATGCTATACTATGACTTTTTTCATGATTTTGGACGACATGCTATACTATGACTTTTTTTCATGATTTTGGACGACATGCTATACTATGACTTTTTTTCATGATTTTGGACGACATGCTATACTATGACGTTTTTTCATGATTTTGGACGACATGCTATACTATGACTTTTTTCATGATTTTGGACGACATGCTATACTATGACTTTTTTCATGATTTGGACGACATGCTATACTATGACTTTTTTTCATGATTTTGGACGACATGCTATACTATGACTTTTTTTCATGATTTTGGACGACATGCTATACTATGACGTTTTTTCATGATTTTGGACGACATGCTATACTATGACGTTTTTTCATGATTTTGGACGACATGCTATACTATGACTTTTTTTCATGATTTTGGACGACATGCTATACTATGACGTTTTTTCATGATTTTGGACGACATGCTATACTATGACTTTTTTCATGATTTTGGACGACATGCTATACTATGACTTTTTTTCATGATTTTGACGACATGCTATACTATGACGTTTTTTTCATGATTTTGGACGACATGCTATACTATGACTTTTTTTCATGATTTGGACGACATGCTATACTATGACTTTTTTTTCATGATTTTGGACGACATGCTATACTATGACGTTTTTTCATGATTTTGGACGACATGCTATACTATGACTTTTTTTCATGATTTTGGACGACATGCTATACTATGACTTTTTTTCATGATTTTGGACGACATGCTATACTATGATTTTTTTTCATGATTTCGGACGACATGCTATACTATGACGTTTTTTCATGATTTTGGACGACATGCTATACTATGACTTTTTTTTCATGATTTTGGACGACATGCTATACTATGACTTTTTTTCATGATTTTGGACGACATGCTATACTATGACTTTTTTTCATGATTTTGGACGACATGCTATACTATGACTTTTTTTTCATGATTTTGGACGACATGCTATACTATGACGTTTTTTCATGATTTTGGACGACATGCTATACTATGACGTTTTTTCATGATTTTGGACGACATGCTATACTATGACTTTTTTTTCATGATTTTGGACGACATGCTATACTATGACTTTTTTTCATGATTTTCGGACGACATGCTATACTATGACGTTTTTTTCATGATTTTCGGACGACATGCTATACTATGACATTTTTTCATGATTTTGGACGACATGCTATACTATGACTTTTTTTTCATGATTTTGGACGACATGCTATACTATGACTTTTTTTTCATGATTTTGGACGACATGCTATACTATGACTTTTTTTTTCATGATTTTTGGACGACATGCTATACTATGACTTTTTTTCATGATTTGGACGACATGCTATACTATGACATTTTTTTTCATGATTTTGGACGACATGCTATACTATGACGTTTTTTCATGATTTTGGACGACATGCTATACTATGATTTTTTTCATGATTTTGGACGACATGCTATACTATGACTTTTTTTTTCATGATTTTGGACGACATGCTATACTATGACTTTTTTCATGATTTTGGACGACATGCTATACTATGACTTTTTTTCATGATTTTTGGACGACATGCTATACTATGACTTTTTTTCATGATTTTGGACGACATGCTATACTATGGCTTTTTTCATGATTTTGGACGACATGCTATACTATGACTTTTTTTCATGATTTTGGACGACATGCTATACTATGGCTTTTTTCATGATTTTGGACGACATGCTATACTATGACGTTTTTTCATGATTTTGACGACATGCTATACTATGACGTTTTTTCATGATGATTTGGACGACATGCTATACTATGACGTTTTTTCATGATTTTGGACGACATGCTATACTATGACTTTTTTTTCATGATTTTGGACGACATGCTATACTATGACTTTTTTTCATGATTTTGGACGACATGCTATACTATGACATTTTTTCATGATTTTGGACGACATGCTATACTATGACGTTTTTTCATGATTTTGGACGACATGCTATACTATGACGTTTTTTTCATGATTTTGGACGACATGCTATACTATGACTTTTTTTCATGATTTTGGACGACATGCTATACTATGACGTTTTTTCATGATTTTGGACGACATGCTATACTATGACTTTTTTTCATGATTTTGGACGACATGCTATACTATGACTTTTTTTTCATGATTTTGGACGACATGCTATACTATGACGTTTTTTCATGATTTTGGACGACATGCTATACTATGACTTTTTTTTCATGATTTTGGACGACATGCTATACTATGACGTTTTTTCATGATTTGGACGACATGCTATACTATGACGTTTTTTCATGATTTTGGACGACATGCTATACTATGACGTTTTTTCATGATTTTGGACGACATGCTATACTATGACTTTTTTTTCATGATTTTTCGGACGACATGCTATACTATGACGTTTTTTTCATGATTTTGGACGACATGCTATACTATGACTTTTTTTCATGATTTTGGACGACATGCTATACTATGACGTTTTTTCATGATTTTGGACGACATGCTATACTATGACTTTTTTTTCATGATTTTGGACGACATGCTATACTATGACTTTTTTTCATGATTTTGGACGACATGCTATACTATGACTTTTTTTTCATGATTTTGGACGACATGCTATACTATGACTTTTTTTCATGATTTTGGACGACATGCTATACTATGACTTTTTTTTCATGATTTTGGACGACATGCTATACTATGACTTTTTTCATGATTTTGGACGACATGCTATACTATGACGTTTTTTCATGATTTTGGACGACATGCTATACTATGATTTTTTTCATGATTTTGGACGACATGCTATACTATGACTTTTTTCATGATTTTGGACGACATGCTATACTATGACTTTTTTTCATGATTTTGGACGACATGCTATACTATGATTTTTTCATGATTTTGGACGACATGCTATACTATGACTTTTTTTTCATGATTTTGGACGACATGCTATACTATGACTTTTTTTTTCATGATTTTGGACGACATGCTATCTATGACTTTTTTTCATGATTTCGGACGACATGCTATACTATGACTTTTTTTCATGATTTTGGACGACATGCTATACTATGACTTTTTTTCATGATTTTGGACGACATGCTATACTATGATTTTTTTCATGATTTTGGACGACATGCTATACTATGACGTTTTTTTCATGATTTTGGACGACATGCTATACTATGACTTTTTTCATGATTTTGGACGACATGCTATACTATGACTTTTTTTCATGATTTTGGACGACATGCTATACTATGACTTTTTTTTCATGATTTTGGACGACATGCTATACTATGACTTTTTTTCATGATTTTGGACGACATGCTATACTATGACTTTTTTTCATGATTTTGGACGACATGCTATACTATGACTTTTTTTCATGATTTTGGACGACATGCTATACTATGACTTTTTTTCATGATTTTGGACGACATGCTATACTATGACTTTTTTTTCATGATTTGGACGACATGCTATACTATGACGTTTTTTCATGATTTTGGACGACATGCTATACTATGACTTTTTTTCATGATTTTGGACGACATGCTATACTATGACTTTTTTTCATGATTTTGGACGACATGCTATACTATGATTTTTTCATGATTTTAGACGACATGCTATACTATGACTTTTTTTCATGATTTTGGACGACATGCTATACTATGACGTTTTTTTTCATGATTTTGGACGACATGCTATACTATGACTTTTTTTCATGATTTTGGACGACATGCTATACTATGACTTTTTTTCATGATTTTGGACGACATGCTATACTATGACTTTTTTTTCATGATTTTGGACGACATGCTATACTATGACACTTTTTTTTCATGATTTTTGACGACATGCTATACTATGACATTTTTTCATGATTTTGGACGACATGCTATACTATGACTTTTTTTCATGATTTTGGACGACATGCTATACTATGACGTTTTTTTTCATGATTTTGGACGACATGCTATACTATGACTTTTTTTCATGATTATGGACGACATGCTATACTATGACTTTTTTTCATGATTTTGGACGACATGCTATACTATGATTTTTTCATGATTTTGGACGACATGCTATACTATGACTTTTTTTTCATGATTTTGGACGACATGCTATACTATGACTTTTTTCATGATTTGGACGACATGCTATACTATGACGTTTTTTCATGATTTTGGACGACATGCTATACTATGACTTTTTTTCATGATTTTGGACGACATGCTATACTATGACTTTTTTTTCATGATTTTGACGACATGCTATACTATGACTTTTTTTTCATGATTTTGGACGACATGCTATACTATGACTTTTTTCATGATTTTGGACGACATGCTATACTATGACATTTTTTCATGATTTTGGACGACATGCTATACTATGACTTTTTTTCATGATTTTGGACGACATGCTATACTATACTATGATTTTTTTCATGATTTCAGACTGCTATACTATGACATTTTTTCATGATTTTGGACGACATGCTATACTATGACTTTTTTCATGATTTTGGACGACATGCTATACTATGACTTTTTTTCATGATTTTGGACGACATGCTATACTATGACGTTTTTTTTCATGATTTTGGACGACATGCTATACTATGACTTTTTTTTCATGATTTTGGACGACATGCTATACTATGACTTTTTTTCATGATTTTGGACGACATGCTATACTATGACTTTTTTCATGATTTTGGACGACATGCTATACTATGACTTTTTTTCATGATTTTGGACGACATGCTATACTATGACTTTTTTTTCATGATTTTTGGACGACATGCTATACTATGACTTTTTTCATGATTTTGGACGACATGCTATACTATGACTTTTTTTCATGATTTTGGACGACATGCTATACTATGATGACTTTTTTCATGATTTGGACGACATGCTATACTATGACTTTTTTTTCATGATTTTGGACGACATGCTATACTATGACTTTTTTTTCATGATTTTGGACGACATGCTATACTATGATGTTTTTTCATGATTTTGGACGACATGCTATACTATGACTTTTTTTTCATGATTTTGGACGACATGCTATACTATGACGTTTTTTTCATGATTTTGGACGACATGCTATACTATGACTTTTTTTCATGATTTTGGACGACATGCTATACTATGACTTTTTTCATGATTTTGGACGACATGCTATACTATGACTTTTTTCATGATTTTGGACGACATGCTATACTATGACTTTTTTTCATGATTTTGGACGACATGCTATACTATGATTTTTTTCATGATTTTGTTGACGACATGCTATACTATGACTTTTTTTCATGATTTTGGACGACATGCTATACTATGACGTTTTTTCATGATTTTGGACGACATGCTATACTATGACTTTTTTTCATGATTTTGGACGACATGCTATACTATGACTTTTTTTCATGATTTGGACGACATGCTATACTATGACGTTTTTTTTCATGATTTTGGACGACATGCTATACTATGACTTTTTTTTCATGATTTTGGACGACATGCTATACTATGACTTTTTTTTCATGATTTTGGAGGACACGACATGCTATGATTTTTTTCATGATTTTGGACGACATGCTATACTATGACTTTTTTTCATGATTTTGGACGACATGCTATACTATGACTTTTTTTCATGATTTTGGACGACTATACTATGACTTTTTTTTCATACTTTTGGACGACATGCTATACTATGACTTTTTTCCTGATTTTGGACGACATGCTATACTATGACATTTTTTTCATGATTTTGGACGACATGCTATACTATGACTTTTTTTTCATGATTTTGGACGACATGCTATACTATGACTTTTTTTTCATGATTTTGGACGACATGCTATACTATGATGTTTTTTCATGATTTTGGACGACATGCTATACTATGACTTTTTTTCATGATTTTGGACGACATGCTATACTATGACTTTTTTTCATGATTTTGGACGACATGCTATACTATGACTTTTTTTCATGATTTTGGACGACATGCTATACTATGACTTTTTTCATGATTTTGGACGACATGCTATACTATGACGTTTTTTTCATGATTTTGGACGACATGCTATACTATGACGTTTTTTCATGATTTTGGACGACATGCTATACTATGACTTTTTTCATGATTTTCAGACGACATGCTATACTATGACGTTTTTTCATGATTTTGGACGACATGCTATACTATGACTTTTTTCATGATTTTGGACGACATGCTATACTATGACTTTTTTTTCATGATTTCGGACGACATGCTATACTATGACTTTTTTTCATGATTTTGGACGACATGCTATACTATGACGTTTTTTTTCATGATTTTCGGACGACATGCTATACTATGACGTTTTTTTCATGATTTCGGACGACATGCTATACTATGACTTTTTTTCATGATTTTGGACGACATGCTATACTATGACTTTTTTCATGATTTTGGACGACATGCTATACTATGACTTTTTTTCATGATTTTGGACGACATGCTATACTATGATTTTTTTTCATGATTTTGGACGACATGCTATACTATGACATTTTTTTCATGATTTTCGGACGACATGCTATACTATGACTTTTTTTTCATGATTTGGACGACATGCTATACTATGACTTTTTTTCATGATTTTCGGACGACATGCTATACTATGACTTTTTTCATGATTTCGGACGACATGCTATACTATGACGTTTTTTCATGATTTTGGACGACATGCTATACTATGACGTTTTTTCATGATTTTGGACGACATGCTATACTATGACATTTTTTCATGATTTTGGACGACATGCTATACTATGACGTTTTTTCATGATTTGGACGACATGCTATACTATGACTTTTTTTCATGATTTTGGACGACATGCTATACTATGACTTTTTTTCATGATTTGGACGACATGCTATACTATGACGTTTTTTCATGATTTTGGACGACATGCTATACTATGACTTTTTTTCATGATTTTCGGACGACATGCTATACTATGGCTTTTTTCATGATTTTGGACGACATGCTATACTATGACGTTTTTTCATGATTTTCAGACGACATGCTATACTATGACGTTTTTTCATGATTTTGGACGACATGCTATACTATGACGTTTTTTCATGATTTTGGACGACATGCTATACTATGACTTTTTTTCATGATTTCGGACGACATGCTATACTATGACGTTTTTTCATGATTTTGGAGACATGCTATACTATGACGTTTTTTCATGATTCTGTGACGACATGCTATACTATGACATTTTTTCATGATTCTGTGCGACATGCTATACTATGACATTTTCTTCATGATTTCAGACGACATGCCTATACTATGACGTTTTTTTCATGATTTCAGACGACATGCTATACTATGACGTTTTTTCTTGATTTCGGACGACATGCTATACTATGACGTTTTTTCATGATTTGGACGACATGCTATACTATGACATTTTTTCATGATTCTGGACGACATGCTATACTATGACATTTTTTCATGATTTCTGACGACATGCTATACTATGACGTTTTTTTCATGATTTTAGACGACATGCTATACTATGACATTTTCTTCATGATTTTGGACGACATCCTATACTATGACGTTTTTTCATGATTTCAGACGACATGCTATACTATGACGTTTTTTTATGATTTCGGACGACATGCTATACTATGACGTTTTTTCATGATTTTGGACGACATGCTATACTATGACATTTTTTCATGATTCTGTGCGACATGCTATACTATGACATTTTTTCATGATTCTGGACGACATGCTATACTATGACGTTTTTTTATGATTTCAGACGACATGCTATACTATTACGTTTTTCATGATTTTGGACGACATGCTATACTATGACGTTTTTTCATGATTTCAGACGACATCCTATACTATGACGTTTTTTCATGATTTCGGACGACATGCTATACTATGACCTTTTTTCATGATTTTGGACGACATGCTATACTATGACTTTTTTTCATGATTTCGGACGACATGCTATACTATGACCTTTTTTCATGATTTTGGACGACATGCTATACTATGACTTTTTTTCATTATTTCAGACGACATGCTATAGTATGACATTTTTTCATGATTTCGGACGACATGCTATACTATGACGTTTTTTCATGATTTCTGGACGACATGCTATACTATGACTTTTTTTCATGATTTCGGACGACATGCTATACTATGACGTTTTTTCATGATTTCTGGACGACATGCTATACTATGACTTTTTTTCATGATTTCAGGACGACATGCTATACTATGACTTTTTTTCATGATTTTGACGACATGCTATACTATGACTTTTTTTCATGATTTTGGACGACATGCTATACTATGACATTTTTTCATAATTTTGGACGACATGCTATACTATGACGTTTTTTCATGATTTTGGACGACATGCTATACTATGACGTTTTTTCATGATTTTGGACGACATGCTATACTATGACTTTTTTTCATGATTTTGGACGACATGCTATACTATGACGTTTTTTTCATGATTTCTGGACGACATGCTATACTATGACGTTTTTTCATGATTTCAGACGACATGCTATACTATGACTTTTTTTCATGATTGTCTGACGACATGCTATACTATGACTTTTTTTCATGATTTTGGACGACATGCTATACTATGACATTTTTTCATGATTTTGGACGACATGCTATACTATGACGTTTTTTCATGATTTTGGACGACATGCTATACTATGACTTTTTTTCATGATTTTGGACGACATGCTATACTATGACTTTTTTTCATGATTTCGGACGACATGCTATACTATGACGTTTTTTCATGATTTCTGACGACATGCTATACTATGACGTTTTTTCATGATTTCTGGACGACATGCTATACTATGACTTTTTTTCATGATTTTGGACGACATGCTATACTATGACTTTTTTTCATGATTTTGGACGACATGCTATACTATGACGTTTTTTCATGATTTTGGACGACATGCTATACTATGACGTTTTTTCATGATTTCTGGACGACATGCTATACTATGACTTTTTTTCATGATTTTGACGACATGCTATACTATGACTTTTTTTCATGATTTTGGACGACATGCTATACTATGACATTTTTTCATGATTTTGGACGACATGCTATACTATGACGTTTTTTCATGATTTCGGACGACATGCTATACTATGACATTTTTTCATGATTCTGTGCGACATGCTATACTATGACATTTTTTCATGATTCTGGACGACATGCTATACTATGACGTTTTTTCATGATTTCGGACGACATGCTATACTATGACGTTTTTTCATGATTTTGGACGACATGCTATACTATGACTTTTTTTCATGATTTCGGACGACATGCTATACTATGACTTTTTTTCATGATTTTGGACGACATGCTATACTATGACATTTTTTCATGATTCTTGGACGACATGCTATACTATGACATTTTTTCATGATTCTGGACGACATGCTATACTATGACGTTTTTTCATGATTTCAGACGACATGCTATACTATGACGTTTTTCATGATTTTGGACGACATGCTATACTATGACTTTTTTTCATGATTTCGGACGACATGCTATACTATGACGTTTTTTCATGATTTCGGACGACATGCTATACTATGACATTTTTTCATGATTTTGGACGACATGCTATACTATGACGTTTTTTCATGATTTAGGACGACATGCTATACTATGACGTTTTTTCATGATTTAGGACGACATGCTATACTATGACATTTTTTCATGATTTTGGACGACATGCTATACTATGACATTTTTTCATGATTCTGTGACGACATGCTATACTATGACATTTTTTCATGATTCTGGACGACATGCTATACTATGACGTTTTTTTCATGATTTCTGGACGACATGCTATACTATGACGTTTTTTCATGATTTTGGACGACATGCTATACTATGACGTTTTTTCATGATTTTGGACGACATGCTATACTATGACGTTTTTTCATGATTTCAGACGACATGCTATACTATGACGTTTTTTCATGATTTCAGGACGACATGCTATACTATGACGTTTTTTCATGATTTTGGACGACATGCTATACTATGACTTTTTTTCATGATTTTGGACGACATGCTATACTATGACATTTTTTCATGATTTCGGACGACATGCTATACTATGACGTTTTTTCATGATTTTGGACGACATGCTATACTATGACGTTTTTTCATGATTTCAGGACGACATGCTATACTATGACATTTTTTCATGATTTCTGGACGACATGCTATACTATGACGTTTTTTTCATGATTTCTGACGACATGCTATACTATGACTTTTTTCATGATTTTGGACGACATGCTATACTATGACTTTTTTTCATGATTTCGGACGACATGCTATACTATGACCTTTTTTCATGATTTTGGACGACATGCTATACTATGACTTTTTTTCATTATTTCAGACGACATGCTATAGTATGATTTTTTTTCATAATTTTGGACGACATGCTATAGTATGACATTTTTTCATAATTTTGGACCACATGCTATACTATGACGTGTTTTCATGATTCTGTGCGACATGCTATACTATGACATTTTTTCATGATTTTGGACGACATACTATACTATGACGTTTTTTCATGATTTCAGACGACATGCTATACTATGACTTTTTTTATGATTTCGGACGACATGCTATACTATGACGTTTTTTCATGATTTTGGACGACATGCTTTACTATGACTTTTTTTCATGATTTCGGACCACATGCTTTACTATGACTTTTTTTCATGATTTTGGACGACATGCTATACTATGACTTTTTTTCATTATTTCAGACGACATGCTATACTATGACTTTTTTTCATGATTGTTGACGACATGCTATACTATGATGTTTTTTCATAATTTTGGACGACATGCTATAGTATGACATTTTTTCATAATTTTGGACCACATGCTATACTATGACGTGTTTTCATGATTTTGGACGACATGCTATACTATGAATTTTTTCCATGATTTTGGACGACATGCTATACTATGACTTTTTTTCATGATTTCGGACGACATGCTATGCTATGACCTTTTTTCATGATTTCAGACGACATGCTATACTATGACGTTTTTTCATGATTTCAGATGACATGCTATACTATGATGTTTTTTCATGATTTCGGACGACATGCTATACTATGACATTTTTTCATGATTCTGTGCGACATGCTATACTATGACATTTTTTCATGATTCTGGACGACATGCTATACTATGACGTTTTTTCATGATTTCGGACCACATGCTATACTATGACGTTTTTTCATGATTTTGGACGACATGCTATACTATGACGTTTTTTCATGATTTCAGGACGACATGCTATACTATGACTTTTTTTCATGATTTTCGGACGACATGCTATACTATGACGTTTTTTCATGATTTTGACGACATGCTATACTATGACTGTTTTTCATGATTTCGGACGACATGCTATACTATGACGTTTTTTCATGATTTTGGACGACATGCTATACTATGACTTTTTTTCATGATTTCAGGACGACATGCTATACTATGACTTTTTTTCATGATTTTGACGACATGCTATACTATGATGTTTTTTCATAATTTTGGACGACATGCTATACTATGACATTTTTTCATGATTTTTGACGACATGCTATACTATGATGTTTTTTCATGATTTTGGACGACATGCTATACAATGACTTTTTTTCATGATTTCGGACGACATGCTATGCTATGACCTTTTTTCATGATTTCAGACGACATGCTATACTATGACGTTTTTTCATGATTCTGGGCGACATGCTATACTATGATGTTTTTTCATGATTTCAGACGACATGCTATACTATGAATTTTTTTCATGATTGTTGACGACATGCTATACTATGACATTTTTTCATAATTTTGGACCACATGCTATACTATGACGTGTTTTCATGATTTTGGACGACATGCTATACTATGATGTTTTTTCATGATTTTGGAGGACATGCTATACTATGACTTTTTTTTCACGATATTTGACGACATGCTATACTATGACGTTTTTTTCATGATTTTTGACGACATGCTATACTATGACATTTTTTCATCATTTTGGACGACATGCTATAGTATGATGTTTTTTCATGATTTTGGAGGACATGCTATACTATGACTTTTTTTTCATGATTTTTGATGACATGCTATACTATGACGTTTTTTCATGATTCTGTGCGACATGCTATACTATGACCTTTATCATGATTTTGGACGACATGCTATACTATGACATTTTCTACATGATTTTGGACGAGATACTATAATATGACGTTTTTTCATGATTTCAGACGACATGCTATACTATGACTTTTTTCCATGATTTTGGTCGACATGCTATACTATGACTTTTTTTCATGATTTTGGTCGACATGCTATACTATGACTTTTTTTCATGATTTTGGACGACATGCTATACTATAACGTTTTTCATGATTTTGGACGACATGCTATACTATGACTTTTTTCTATGATTTTGGACGACATGCTATATTATGACTTTTTTTTCATGATTTTTGACGACATGCTATACTATGACTTTTTTTCATTATTTCA
Organism: Cephalopholis sonnerati; assembly: GCA_019142605.1. NCBI lineage: Eukaryota > Metazoa > Chordata > Actinopteri > Perciformes > Serranidae > Cephalopholis > Cephalopholis sonnerati. The sequence goes on from JAGQAX010000024.1 coordinate 1,952,471, forward strand.
GACGACATGCTATACTATGACTTTTTTTCATGATTGTTGACGACATGCTATACTATGACGTTTTGTCATCATTTTGGACGACATGCTATACTATGACGTGTTTTCATGATTTTGGACGACATGCTATACTATGATGTTTTTTCATAATTTTGGACGACATGCTATAGTATGACATTTTTTCATCATTTTGGACCACATGCTATACTATGACTTTTTTCCATGATTTTGGACGACATGCTGTACTATGATGTTTTTTCATGATTTTGGAGGACATGCTATACAATGACTTTTTTTCATGATTTCGGACGACATGCTATGCTATGACCTTTTTTCATGATTTCAGACGACATGCTATACTATGACGTTTTTTCATGATTCTGGGCGACATGCTATACTATGACGTTTTTTCATGATTTCAGACGACATGCTATACTATGAATTTTTTTCATGATTGTTGACGACATGCTATACTATGACATTTTTTCATAATTTTGGACCACATGCTATACTATGACGTGTTTTCATGATTTTGGACGACATGCTATACTATGATGTTTTTTCATGATTTTGGAGGACATGCTATACTATGACTTTTTTTTCATGATTTTTGACGACATGCGATACTATGACGTTTTGTCATGATTTTGGACGACATGCTATACTATGATGTTTTTTCATGATTTTGGACGACATGCTATACTATGACTTTTTTTTCATGATTTTTGACGACATGCTATACTATGACATTTTTCATCATTTTGGACGACATGCTATACTATGATGTTTTTTCATGATTTTGGACGACATGCTATACTATGACTTTTTTTTCATGATTTTTGACGACATGCTATACTATGACGTTTTTTCATGATTTCGGACGACATGCTATACTATGACCTTTTTTCATGATTTCAGACGACATGCTATACTATGACATTTTTTCATGATTTTGGACGACATGCTATACTATGACTTTTTTCTATGATTTTGGACGACATGCTATATTATGACTTTTTTTTCATGATTTTTGACGACATGCTATACTATGACTTTTTTTCATTATTTCAGACGACATGCTATACTATGACTTTTTTTCATGATTGTTGACGACATGCTATACTATGACGTTTTTTCATCATTTTGGACGACATGCTATACTATGACTTTTTTTCATTATTTCAGACGACATGCTATACTATGACGTTTTTTCATCATTTTGGACGACATGCTATACTATGACGTGTTTTCATGATTTTGGACGACATGCTATACTATGATGTTTTTTCATAATTTTGGACGACATGCTATAGTATGACATTTTTTCATCATTTTGGACCACATGCTATACTATGACTTTTTTCCATGATTTTGGACGACATGCTGTACTATGATGTTTTTTCATGATTTTGGAGGACATGCTATACAATGACTTTTTTTTCATGATTTTTGCCGACATGCGATACTATGACTTTTTTCCATGATTTTGGACGACATGCTATACTATGATGTTTTTTCATGATTTTGGAGGACATGCTATACTATGACTTTTTTTTCATGATTTTTGACGACATGCTATACTATGACTTTTTTTTCATGATTTTTGACGACATGCTATACTATGACGTTTTTTCATGATTTCGGACGACATGCTGTACTATGACTTTATTTCATGATTTCAGACGATATGCTACACTATGACATTTTTTCATGATTTTGGACGACATGCTATACTATGACGTTTTTCATGATTTTGGCCGACATGCTATACTATGACTTTTTTTCATGATTTTGGACGACATGCTATACTATGTCTTTTTTCCATGATTTTGGACGACATGCTATACTATGACGTTTTTTCATGATTCTGTGCGACATCCTATACTATGACGTTTTTTCATGATTCTGGACGACATGCTATACTATGACAGTTTTTCATGATTCTGTGCGACATGCTATACTATGACGTTTTTTCATGATTCTGGACGACATGCTATACTATGACTTTTTTTCATGATTTTGGACGACATGCTGTACTATGACGTTTTTTTATGATTTCGGACGACATGCTATACTATGACGTTTTTTCATGATTTCAGACGACATGCTATACTATGACGTTTTTTCATGATTTCAGACGACATGCTATACTATGACGTTTTTTCATGATTCTGTGCGACATGCTATACTATGACCTTTATCATGATTTTGGACGACATGCTATACTATGACATTTTTTCATGATTTTGGACGACATGCTATACTATGACTTTTTTCCATGATTTTGGTCGACATGCTATACTATGACTTTTTTTCATGATTTTGGACGACATGCTATACTATGACGTTTTTCTATGATTTTGGACGACATGCTATATTATGACTTTTTTTTCATGATTTTTGACGACATGCTATACTATGACTTTTTTTCATTATTTCAGACGACATGCTATACTATGACTTTTTTTCATGATTGTTGACGACATGCTATACTATGACGTTTTTTCATCATTTTGGACCACATGCTATACTATGACGTGTTTTCATGATTTTGGACGACATGCTATACTATGATGTTTTTTCATAATTTTGGACGACATGCTATAGTATGACATTTTTTCATCATTTTGGACCACATGCTATACTATGACTTTTTTCCATGATTTTGGAGGACATGCTGTACTATGATGTTTTTTCATGATTTTGGAGGACATGCTATACAATGACTTTTTTTCATGATTTCGGACGACATGCTATACTATGACATTTTTTCATGATTTTGGACGACATGCTATACTATGACTTTTTTCTATGATTTTGGACGACATGCTGTACTATGATGTTTTTTCATGATTTTGGAGGACATGCTATACTATGACGTTTTTTCATGATTCTGGGCGACATGCTATACTATGACGTTTTTTCATGATTTCAGACGACATGCTATACTATGAATTTTTTTCATGATTGTTGACGACATGCTATACTATGACATTTTTTCATAATTTTGGACCACATGCTATACTATGACGTGTTTTCATGATTTTGGACGACATGCTATACTATGACTTTTTTTCATGATTTTGGACGACATGCTATACTATGACGTTTTTTTATGATTTCGGACGACATGCTATACTATGACGTTTTTTCATGATTTCAGACGACATGCTATACTATGACGTTTTTTCATGATTTCGGACGACATGCTATACTATGACCTTTTTTCATGATTTCAGACGACATGCTATGACATTTTTTCATGATTTTGGACGACATGCTATACTATGACTTTTTTCTATGATTTTGGACGACATGCTATATTATGACTTTTTTTTCATGATTTTTGACGACATGCTATACTATGACTTTTTTTCATTATTTCAGACGACATGCTATACTATGACTTTTTTTCATGATTGTTGACGACATGCTATACTATGACGTTTTTTCATCATTTTGGACCACATGCTATACTATGACGTGTTTTCATGATTTTGGACGACATGCTATACTATGACTTTTTTCCATTATTTTGGACGACATGCTATACTATGATGTTTTTTCATGATTTTGGAGGACATGCTATACTATGACTTTTTTTTCATGATTTTTGACGACATGCTATACTATGACTTTTTTTTCATGATTTTTGACGACATGCTAAACTATGACTTTTTTTTCATGATTTTTGACGACATGCTACACTATGACATTTTTTCATGATTTTGGACGACATGCTATACTATGACGTTTTTCATGATTTTGGACGACATGCTATACTATGACTTTTTTTTCATGATTTTTGACGACATGCTATACTATGACGTTTTTTCATGATTTCAGACGACGTGCTATACTATGACGTTTTTTCATGATTTCAGACGACATGCTATACTATGACCTTTATCATGATTTTGGACGACATGCTATACTATGACTTTTTTCCATGATTTTGGACGACATGCTATACTATGACTTTTTTTCATGATTTTGGACGACATGCTATACTATAACGTTTTTCAAGATTTTGGACGACATGCTATACTATGATGTTTTTTTATGATTTTGGACGACATGCTATAGTATGACTTTCTTCCATGATTTTGGACGACATGCTATACTATGACTTTTTTTCATGATTTCAGACGACATGGTATACTATGACTTTTTGACATGATTTCAGACGACATGCTATACTATGAAATTTTTTCATGATTTTGGACGATATACTATACTATGACTTTTTGTCATGATTTCAGACGATATACTATACTATGACTTTTTTTCTTGATTTTGGACAACATGCAAAACTATGACTTTTTACATGATTTCGGACGACATGCTATACTAAGACTTTTTGTCATGATTTCAGACGACATGCTATACTATGACGTTTTTTCATGATTTTGGACGACATGCTAAACTATGATGTTTTTTCATGATTTTGGACGACATGCTATAGTATGACATTTTTTCATGATTTTGAACGACATGCTATACTATGATGTTTTTTCATGATTTTGGACGACATGCTATACCATGACCTTTTTTCATGATTTTGGACGACATGCTATACTATGACTTTTTTTCATGATTGTTGACGACATGCTATAGTATGATTTTTTTTCATAATTTTGGACGACATGCTATAGTATGACGTGTTTTCATGATTTCGGACGACATGCTATACTATGACGTTTTTTCATGAATTTGGAAGACATGCTATACTATGACTTTTTTCCATGATTTTGGACGACATGCTGTACTATGATGTTTTTTCATGATTTTGGAGGACATGCTATACAATGACTTTTTTTTCATGATTTTTGCCGACATGCGATACTATGACTTTTTTCCATGATTTTGGACGACATGCTATACTATGATGTTTTTTCATGATTTTGGAGGACATGCTATACTATGACTTTTTTTTCATGATTTTTGACGACATGCTATACTATGACTTTTTTTTCATGATTTTTGACGACATGCTATACTATGACGTTTTTTCATGATTTCGGACGACATGCTATACTATGACTTTATTTCATGATTTCAGACGATATGCTACACTATGACATTTTTTCATGATTTTGGACGACATGCTATACTATGACGTTTTTCATGATTTTGGACGACATGCTATACTATGACTTTTTTTCATGATTCTGTGCGACATGCTATACTATGACGTTTTTTCATGATTCTGGACGACATGCTGTACTATGACGTTTTTTTATGATTTCGGACGACATGCTATACTATGACGTTTTTTCATGATTTCAGACGACATGCTATACTATGACGTTTTTTCATGATTTCAGACGACATGCTATACTATGACGTTTTTTCATGATTTCAGACGACATGCTATACTATGACGTTTTTTTATGATTTTGGACGACATGCTTTACTATGACTTTTTTTCATGATTTCGGACCACATGCTATACTATGACGTTTTTTCATGATTTTGGACGACATGCTATACTATGACTTTTTTTCATTATTTCAGACGACATGCTATACTATGACTTTTTTTCATGATTGTTGACGACATGCTATACTATGATGTTTTTTCATAATTTTGGACGACATGCTATAGTATGACATTTTTTCATAATTTTGGACCACATGCTATACTATGACGTGTTTTTATGATTTTGGACGACATGCTATACTATGACTTTTTTCCATGATTTTGAACGACATGCTATACTATGACTTTTTTTCATGATTTCGGACGACATGCTATGCTATGACCTTTTTTCATGATTTCAGACGACATGCTATACTATGACGTTTTTTCATGATTCTGGGCGACATGCTATACTATGACGTTTTTTCATGATTTCAGACGACATGCTATACTATGACGTTTTTCATGATTTCGGACCACATGCTATACTATGACGTTTTTTCATGATTTTGGACGACATGCTATACTATGACTTTTTTTCATTATTTCAGACGACATGCTATACTATGAATTTTTTTCATGATTGTTGACGACATGCTATACTATGATGTTTTTTCATAATTTTGGACGACATGCTATAGTATGACATTTTTTCATAATTTTGGACGACATGCTATACTATGATGTTTTTTCATAATTTTGGACGACATGCTATACTATGACGTGTTTTCATGATTTTGGACGACATGCTATACTATGATGTTTTTTCATAATTTTGGAGGACATGCTATACTATGACGTTTTTTTCATGATTTTTGACGACATGCTATACTATGACTTTTTTTCATGATTTCAGACGACATGCTATACTATGACCTTTTTTCATGATTTCAGACGACATGCTATACTATGAATTTTTTTCATGATTGTTGACGACATGCTATACTATGACATTTTTTCATGATTTTGGAGGACATGCTATACTATGACTTTTTTTTCATGATTTTTGACGACATGCTATACTATGACGTTTTTTCATGATTTCGGACGACATGCTATACTATGACCTTTTTTCATGATTTCAGACGACATGCTATACTATGACTTTTTTTTCATGATTTTTGACGACATGCTATACTATGACGTTTTTTCATGATTCTGGACGACATGCTATACTATGACTTTTTTTCATGATTTTGGATGACATGCTATACTATGACGTTTTTTTATGATTTCGGACGACATGCTATACTATGACGTTTTTTCATGATTTCAGACGACATGCTATACTATGACGTTTTTTCATGATTCTGTGCGACATGCTATACTATGACGTTTTTTCATGATTCTGGACGACATGCTATACTATGACTTTTTTTCCTGATTATGGACCACATGCTATATTATGACAATTTTTCATGATTTCGGACGACATGCTACACTATGACGTTTTTTCATGATTTCGGACGACATGCTATACTATGACGTTTTTTTATGATTCCGGACGACATGCTATACTATGACGTTTTTTCATGATTTCAGACGACATGCTATACTATGACCTTTTTCATGATTTTGGACGACATGCTATACTATGACATTTTCTACATGATTTTGGACGACATACTATACTATGACGTTTTTTCATGATTTCAGACGACATGCTATACTATGACATTTTTTCATGATTTCGGACGACATGCTATACTATGACTTTTTTTCATGATTTCGGACGACATGCTATACTATGACGTTTTTTTATGATTTCGGACGACATGCTATACTATGACGTTTTTTCATGATTTCAGACGACATGCTATACTATGACCTTTTTCATGATTTTGGACGACATGCTATACTATGACATTTTCTACATGATTTTGGACGACATACTATACGATGACGTTTTTTCATGATTTCAGACGACATGCTATACTATGACATTTTTTCATGATTTCGGACGACATGCTATACTATGACGTCTTTTCATGATTTTGGACGACATGCTACACTATGACGTTGTTTCGTGATTTAGGACGACATGCTATACCATGAATTTTTTCATGATTTTGGACGACATGCTATCCTATGAATATTTTTTCATGATTTTTGACGACTTGCTATACTATGACATTTTTTCATGATTTCGGACGACATGCTATACTATGACATTTTTTCCTGATTTTGGACGACATGCTATACTATGACATTTTTTCCTGATTTTGGACGACATGCTACACTATGACGTTGTTTCATGATTTTGGACGACATGCTATACTATGACGTTTTTTCATGATTTTGGACGACATGCTATACTATGACTTTTTTTCATTATTTCAGACGACATGCTATACTATGAATTTTTTTCATGATTGTTGACGACATGCTATACTATGACATTTTTTCATGATTTTGGAGGACATGCTATACTATGACATTTTTTCATGATTTCGGACGACATGCTATACTATGACGTCTTTTCATGATTTTGGACGACATGCTACACTATGACGTTGTTTCGTGATTTAGGACGACATGCTATACCATGAATTTTTTCATGATTTTGGACGACATGCTATCCTATGAATATTTTTTCATGATTTTTGACGACTTGCTATACTATGACATTTTTTCATGATTTCGGACGACATGCTATACTATGACATTTTTTCCTGATTTTGGACGACATGCTATACTATGACATTTTTTCCTGATTTTGGACGACATGCTACACTATGACGTTGTTTCATGATTTTGGACGACATGCTATACTATCACGTTTTTTAATGTTTTTGGACGACATGCTATACTATGATGTTTTTTAATATTTTTGGACGACATGCTATACTATGACTTTTTTTTCATGATTTTTGACGACATGCTATACTATGACTTTTTTTTCATGATTTTGGACCACATGCTATACTATGACATTCTTTCATGAACTTGGACGACATGCTATACTATGATGTTTTTTCATGATTTTGGACGACATGCTATACTATGACTTTTTTTCATGATCTTGGACGACATGCTATACTATGATGTTTTTTCATGATTTTGGACGACATGCGATACTATGACATTTTTTCATGATTTTGGACGACATGCTACACTATGACGTGTTTTCATGATTTTGGACGACATGCTATACTATGACGTTGTTTCGTGATTTTGGACGACATGCTATACCATGAATTTTTTCATGATTTTGGACGACATGCTATACTATGACTTTTTCATGATTTTGGACGACGTGCTATACTATGACGTGTTTTCATGATTTTGGACGACATGCTATACTATGACTTTTTTCATGATTTTGGACGACATGCTACACTATGACGTTGTTTCGTGATTTTGGACGACATGCTATACCATGAATTTTTTCATGATTTTGGACGACATGCTATACTATGACTTTTTCATGATTTTGGACGACGTGCTATACTATGACGTTTTTTCATGATTTTGGACGACATGCTATACTATGACTCTTTTTCATGATTTTGGACGACATGCTACACTATGACGTTTTTTCATGATTTTGGACGACATGCTACACTATGACGTTTTTTCATGATTTTGGACGACATGCTATACTATGACTCTTTTTCATGATTTTGGACGACATGCTATACTAAGACTATTTTTCGTGATTTCGGACGACATGCTATACTGTGAATTTTTTCATGATTTTGGACGACATGCTATCCTATGAATTTTTTTTCATGATTTTTGACGACTTGCTATACTATGACATTTTTACCTGATTTTGGACGACATGCTACACTATGACGTTGTTTCGTGATTTTGGACGACATGCTATACTATGACATTTTTTCCTGATTTTGGACGACATGCTATACTGTCAATTTTTTCATTATTTTGGACGACATGCTATCCTATGAATTTTTTTTCATGATTTTTGATGACTTGCTATACTATGACATTTTTTCCTGATTTTGGACGACATGCTATACTATGACATTTTTTCATGATTTCGGACGACATGCTATACTATGACATTTTTTCCTGATTTTGGACGACATGCTATACTATGACGTTTTTTCATGATTTCGGACGACATGCTATACTATGACATTTTTTCCTGATGTTGGACGACATGCTATACTATGACGTTTTTTAATGTTTTTGGACGACATGCTATACTATGGCTTTTTTCATGATTTTGGACGACATGCTATATTATGACTTTTTTTCATGATTTTGGACGACATGCTACACTATGACGTTTTTTCGTGATTTTGGACGACATGCTATACTATGACATTTTTTCATGATTTTGGACGACATGCTATACTATGATGTTTTTTAATATTTTTGGACGACATGCTATACTATGACATTTTTTCATGATTTCGGACGACATGCTATACTATGACGTTTTTTAATGTTTTTGGACGACATCCTATACTATGACGTTTTTTCATGGTTTTGGACGACATGCTGTACTATGGCTTTTTTCATGATTTTGGACGACATGCTATACTATGACGTTTTTTCATGATTTCGGACGACATGCTATACTATGACCTTTTTTCATGATTTTGGACGACATGCTATACTATGACTTTTTTTTCATGATTTTTGACGACATGCTATACTATGACTTTTTTTTCATGATTTTGGACGACATGCTATGCTATGACCTTTTTTTCATGATCTTGGACGACATGCTATACTATTACATTCTTTCATGAACTTGGACGACATGCTATACTATGACTTTTTTTCATGATCTTGGACGACATGCTATACTATGATGTTTTTTCATGATTTTGGACGACATGCGATACTATGACATTTTTTCATGATTTTGGACGACATGCTACACTATGACGTTTTTTCATGATTTTGGACGACATGCTATACTATGACTTTTTTCATGATTTTGGACGACATGCTACACTATGACGTTGTTTCGTGATTTTGGACGACATGCTATACCATGAATTTTTTCATGATTTTGGACGACATGCTATCCTATGAATTTTTTTTCATGATTTTTGACGACTTGCTATACTATGACATTTTTTCATGATTTCGGACGACATGCTATACTATGACATTTTTTCCTGATTTTGGACGACATGCTATACTATGACATTTTTTCCTGATTTTGGACGACATGCTATACTATGACGTTTTTTAATGTTTTTGGACGACATGCTATACTATGATGTTTTTTAATATTTTTGGACGACATGCTATACTATGACATTTTTTCATGATTTCGGACGACATGCTATACTATGACATTTTTTCATGATTTCGGACGACATGCTATACTATGACATTTTGTCATGATTTCGGACGACATGCTATACTATGACATTTTTTCATGATTTTGGACGACATGCTATACTATGACGTTTTTTCATGATTTTGGACGACATGCTATACTATGGCTTTTTTCATGATTTCGGACGACATGCTATACTATGATGTTCTTTCATGAACTTGGACGACATGCTATACTATGACATTTTTTCATGATTTTGGACGAGATGCTATACTATGACATTTTTTCATGATTTTGGACGATATGCTATACTATGACTTTTTTTTCATGATTTTTGACGACATGCTATACTATGACTTTTTTTCATGATTTTGGACGACATGCTATACTATGATGTTTTTTCAGGATTTTGGACGACATGCTATACTATGACGTTTTTTCATGATTTTGGACGACATGCTATACTATGACGTTTTTTCATGATTTTGGACGACATGCTATACCATGACTTTTTTTCATGATCTTGGACGACATGCTATACTATGATGTTTTTTCATGATTTTGGACGACATGTTATACTATGACTATGACGTTTTTTAATGTTTTTGGACGACATGCTATGCTGTGAATTTTTTTCATGATTTTGGACGACATGCTATACTATGATGTTTTTTCATGATTTTGGAGGACATGCTATACTATGATGTTGTTTCATGAAATTGGACGACATGCTATACTATGACGTTTTTTCATGAATTTGGACGACATGCTATACTATGACTTTTTTTCATGATTTTGGACGACATGCTATACCATGACGTTTTTACATGATTTTGGACGACATCTGGACGACATGCTATACTATGACTTTTTTTCATGAGTTTGGACGACATGGTATACTATGACATTTTTTCATGATTTTGGACGACATGCTACACTATGGTGTTTTTTCGTGATTTTGGACGACATGCTATACTATGGCTTTTCTCATGATTTTGGACGACATGCTATACTATGACGTTTTTCATGATTTCGGACGACATGCTATACTATGGCTTTTTTCATGATTTCGGACGACATGCTATACTATGGCTTTTTTCATGATTTTGGACGTCATGCTATTCTATGACGTTTTTTCAGGATTTTGGACCACATGCTATACTATGACGTTTTTTCATGATTTTGGACGACATGCTATACTATGACGTTTTTTCATGATTTCGGACGACATGCTATACTATGGCTTTTTTCATGATTTTGGATGACATGCTATACTATGACGTTTTTTCAGGATTTTGGACGACATGCTATACTATGACGTTTTTTCGGACGACATGCTATACCATGACTTTTTTTCATGATCTTGGACGACATGCTATACTATGATGTTTTTTCATGATTTTGGACGACATGCTATACTATGACGTTTTTTAATGTTTTTGGACGACATCCTATACTATGACGTTTTTTCATGGTTTTGGACGACATGCTGTACTATGGCTTTTTTCATGATTTTGGACGACATGCTATACTATGACGTTTTTTCATGATTTCGGACGACATGCTATACTATGACCTTTTTTCATGATTTTGGACGACATGCTATACTATGACTTTTTTTATATGATTTTTGACGACATGCTATACTATGACTTTTTTTTCATGATTTTGGACCACATGCTATACTATGACATTCTTTCATGAACTTGGACGACATGCTATACTATGACTTTTTTTCATGATCTTGGACGACATGCTATACTATGATGTTTTTTCATGATTTTGGACGACATGCGATACTATGACATTTTTTCATGATTTTGGACGACATGCTACACTATGACGTGTTTTCATGATTTTGGACGACATGCTATACTATGACTTTTTTCATGATTTTGGACGACATGCTATACTATGACGTTTTTTCATGATTTCGGACGACATGCTATACTATGACCTTTTTTCATGATTTTGGACGACATGCTATACTATGACTTTTTTTTCATGATTTTTGACGACATGCTATACTATGACTTTTTTTTCATGATTTTGGACCACATGCTATACTATGACATTCTTTCATGAACTTGGACGACATGCTATACTATGACTTTTTTTCCATGATCTTGGACGACATGCTATACTATGATGTTTTTTCATGATTTTGGACGACATGCGATACTATGACATTTTTTCATGATTTTGGACGACATGCTACACTATGACGTGTTTTCATGATTTTGGACGACATGCTATACTATGACTTTTTTCATGATTTTGGACGACATGCTATACCATGAATTTTTTCATGATTTTGGACGACATGCTATCCTATGAATTTTTTTTCATGATTTTTGACGACTTGCTATACTATGACATTTTTTCATGATTTCGGACGACATGCCATACTATGACATTTTTTCCTGATTTTGGACGACATGCTATACTATGACATTTTTTCCTGATTTTGGACGACATGCTATACTATGACGTTTTTTAATGTTTTTGGACGACATGCTATACTATAAGGTTTTTTAATATTTTTGGACGACATGCTATACTATCACATTTTTTCATGATTTCGGACGACATGCTATACTATGACATTTTTTCATGATTTCGGACGACATGCTATACTATGACATTTTGTCATGATTTCGGACGACATGCTATACTGTGACATTTTTTCATGATTTTGGACGACATGCTATACTATGACGTTTTTTCATGATTTTGGACGACATGCTATACTATGATGTTCTTTCATGAACTTGGACGACATGCTATACTATGACATTTTTTCATGATTTTGGACGAGATGCTATACTATGACATTTTTTCATGATTTTGGACGATATGCTATACTATGACTTTTTTTTCATGATTTTTGACGACATGCTATACTATGACTTTTTTTCATGATTTTGGACGACATGCTATACTATGACGTTTTTTCAGGATTTTGGACGACATGCTATACTATGACGTTTTTTCATGATTTTGGATGACATGCTATACTATGACGTTTTTTCATGATTTCGGACGACATGCTATACTATGACGTTTTTTCATGATTTTGGACGACATGCTATACTATGACGTTTTTTCGGACGACATGCTATACCATGACTTTTTTTCATGATCTTGGACGACATGCTATACTATGACTTTTTTTCATGAGTTTGGACGACATGGTATACTATGACATTTTTTCATGATTTTGGACGACATGCTACACTATGGTGTTTTTTCGTGATTTTGGACGACATGCTATACTATGGCTTTTCTCATGATTTTGGACGACATGCTATACTATGACGTTTTTCATGATTTCGGACGACATGCTATACTATGGCTTTTTTCATGATTTCGGACGACATGCTATACTATGGCTTTTTTCATGATTTTGGACGTCATGCTATTCTATGACGTTTTTTCAGGATTTTGGACCACATGCTATACTATGACGTTTTTTCATGATTTTGGACGACATGCTATACTATGACGTTTTTTCATGATTTCGGACGACATGCTATACTATGGCTTTTTTCATGATTTTGGACGACATGCTATACTATGACGTTTTTTCAGGATTTTGGACGACATGCTATACTATGACGTTTTTTCGGACGACATGCTATACCATGACTTTTTTTCATGATCTTGGACGACATGCTATACTATGATGTTTTTTCATGATTTTGGACGACATGTTATACTATGACTATGACGTTTTTTAATGTTTTTGGACGACATGCTATGCTGTGAATTTTTTTCATGATTTTGGACGACATGCTATACTATGATGTTTTTTCATGATTTTGGAGGACATGCTATACTATGATGTTCTTTCATGAACTTGGACGACATGCTATACTATGACGTTTTTTCATGATTTTGGACGACATGCTATACTATGATGTTTTTTCATGATTTTGGACAACATGCTATACTATGACGTTTTTTCATGATTTTGGACGACATGCTATACCATGACATTTTTTCATGATTTTGGACGACATCTGGACGACATGCTATACTATGACTTTTTTTCATGAGTTTGGACGACATGGTATACTATGACATTTTTTCATGATTTTGGACGACATGCTACACTATGGTGTTTTTTCGTGATTTTGGACGACATGCTATACTATGGCTTTTCTCATGATTTTGGACGACATGCTATACTATGACGTTTTTCATGATTTCGGACGACATGCTATACTATGGCTTTTTTCATGATTTCGGACGACATGCTATACTATGGCTTTTTTCATGATTTTGGACGTCATGCTATTCTATGACGTTTTTTCAGGATTTTGGACCACATGCTATACTATGACGTTTTTTCATGATTTTGGACGACATGCTATACTATGACGTTTTTTCATGATTTCGGACGACATGCTATACTATGGCTTTTTTCATGATTTTGGACGACATGCTATACTATGACGTTTTTTCATGATTTTGGACGTCATGCTATTCTATGACGTTTTTTCAGGATTTTGGACCACATGCTATACTATGACGTTTTTTCATGATTTTGGACGACATGCTATACTATGACGTTTTTTCATGATTTCGGACGACATGCTATACTATGGCTTTTTTCATGATTTTGGACGACATACTATACTATGATGTTTTTTCATGATTTTGGTCGACATGCTACACTATGACTTTTTTTCATGATTTTGGACGACATGCTATATTATGACATTTTTTCATGATTTCGGACGACATGCTATACTATGACATTTTTTCCTGATTTTGGACGACATGCTATACTATGACATTTTTTCATGATTTTGGACGACATGCTATACTATGACATTTTTTCATGATTTCGGACGACATGCTATACTATGACATTTTTTCCTGATTTTGGACGACATGCTATACTATGACGTTTTTTAATGTTTTTGGACGACATGTTATACTATGACATTTTTTCCTGATTGTTGGCGACATGCTATACTATGACGTTTTTTCATGATTTCGGACGACATGCTATACTATGGCTTTTTTCATGATTTTGGACGACATGCTATACTATGACGTTTTTTCATGATTTTGGACGACATGCTATACTATGACTTTTTTCATGATTTTGGATAGATAGATAGATAGATATACTTTATTTCAGTGTCACTCCACAACACACAATAAAAATACAATACAGAGGTATATAAATACAGTGGTCAGTACAATTTCTCCCCTCCCTTTAACAAAATTAAAAGGTGTTGGGGACCACTCAAAAAGAGTTGTGAGACACCAACTATAAAATCATAAAAAGGTTATATAAAAAGAAAACGTACAATATAGTACCAAAGAAACGAAGCACAAGCGGTTGTTTTATAAAATGGAACTCATGAAAGACAGTCTTCTATTTAGAATGAGGTGGCAGGCTTTGGCACATTCGTTAATGCAGTATTTACCAGACAAAATTACACACAATTTATTTGTATCTTCAAGATCATTAAAATTAACGATATGCTTAGATAGAGTACGGAATAGTTCCCCACGAATGTCCACATAAATGTCACTGTGAAAAAGAACATGGGCTTCTGATTCAATGGAGCCATTATTACATACAGTACAGTAACGTCTATCCACTGGGGTGTTTGTATATCTACCAGTTTCTATTGCTAAAGGAGCAACTCCACATCTGAATTTAGCAAGGGCACTTCGACGCTGTCTAGATAATATATTTTGTACATAGGGCTCTGTCTCAAATGTATCCTTAAAAAGGCGGTAGGTACGAAGTTTGTTACCCTCTGGTTTATTTATTAACTGTAACCAAGATTCCTCGTCTGCCTTTGACACTGCCATTTCAAAACACTTAAGGTCATTACTAGAATAAACCATATCTGTACGGGCAAGGTAAGACAAATTCATGGAACTAAAAAATGTTTTAATCCTGTGCGCATAATTTTTAACATTTGTCAAATGAGCCACCCACTGAAAAACACGTGTACTTAATTGACTGTCAGGCATACCACAGAGTCTCTGCCAGTTTTTAAAGATACAGGACCATTGATGTTGCCATGGCGTTTTCCAACCCATATCCCCTTGAATAGCAGCATTTGGTGTGTATTTGCCTACACCTAAATAAAATCTACATGCCCGGTTAAACACAGCATTAACACAGGAATAACTTTTGTAACCCCAGACAGCAGCAGCATATGTCAAAATAGGCAGAACCAGGGATTCAAACAGTTCATTGTAGTCTAAAAATTCTGTTAATATCAAACCCAGGTATTTATACTCTTTAGCTGTTTCCAAAGAAAACAGGCCACAGGAGAAACTAAACTCAGACAGGGGCATTGAAGGATTTCTAAAATGCACCACTTTGGTTTTTTCTGTATTCACGTTCAATTTCCAAGCCTGACACCAGCTATGAGTGACATTGAGCATCTCCTGAAGCCCCTCCTCAGTTTCAGAAATCAAAACAATGTCATCTGCATATAGCAGTATGGATATTTTTTCATCGTCAATACAAACACCTTTGCCCAGGGCCTTAATAGCTAAAGACAGATCATTTATATACAAGGCAAACAGGATAGGAGATAAAATGCACCCTTGTTTAACTCCAATGTCGACTGGGAACCAATCTGTGAAACATCCATTGACCCGAACACAGCATTTGACATTCTCATACAAGGCAGTAAGACAATTCAAAATATTGCCATGTAGGCCTAGTGCAGACAGCTTGTTCCAGAGCATGTTTCTGTCTATATGATCAAAAGCTTTAGAAAAATCAACAAAAGAACAGAAAGTAGCTTTCTTCAACTTTTTCCTTGTGTCTATGACTGTAGTTAAAGTAGCAATATGATCAAGGCAGCTCCGTTTCTTTCTAAACCCATTTTGCTCATCTGCTATAATATCATTGTCCTCTGCCCATTCTGCAATACGATTATACAGCACAGAACAAAACAGTTTATAAACAGAAGATGTTAAAGTAATTCCCCGATAGTTGAGAGGTACTCTGTTATCTTTTGCCCCAGCTTTGGAGACGGGGTTTATAATACCATATTTCCAGAGCTCTGGCACCACACCATTTGAAAAACAATAATTAAAAAACCTCTGTAAAATATGCAGTGTGTTACCATTTTTTAATACATCAACTGGCACCCCATCATATCCATAAGCTTTACCCTTCTTAGCTGCTTGCAAAACCCTTATAACCTCATGCTCTGTAATCTGCTGGTTCAGGAGGGAATAATCATTGTTATGTGCATATGCAGTCACTCTAACTGTGGTACAAGGGTCACTGTGGTCGTTAGATTGAAACAAGCTAGCAAACTCACATCTCCAGAACTCTAAAACAGCATGTCTATCGGTCTGTACAGACCCGTCTGGCCTCAGAACCTCCCAAGGGATCTCACGGTGACGTTCACTACCAACACCAAGCTGGTTAACCTGCTGCCAGAAGGCCCTGGGGTCGTTACTCACTAGTTCTAGAATATTTTCCTGCTGTACTGTCCAATACTGTCTTTTAGCAGCTTGGACTGAGCGGTCAAACTGCTTCTGTATGTCCTTCATTACAGCTTTAGCTTGCACCTTTAATGGACCAGGGGGGCAGGATGTCCATTCCTTCTCTGCTGAGCATAGAGCCTTCCATAAAGAGGAATGTTGCTCTGTCCACCAGACTTTTTTACTCCTCCTCTTTTTATTAAAGTGGCCATGTTGAATAATAACATCTCTGTTGGGTATCTGTTCTTGCATCTCCTTTTTTACAATGTCACAGAACTGTGTATATACAGCATCCACAGCAAACTGGCTGGCTGCAGAGGCCCCTAACTGTGCTACACAGTCCCTCAATGCTGTTTGACACGTGACACTTGATAGAAAATGCTCAGGAATGCTGGATAAATTAAAAGCAGTGAACAAGACCATATCCTCATTCTTTTGATTGGTATACAGGGTAGGAGATGCTAGTCCAGCAGGAAAGGCCATAGAACATGTTAAGCAAGAGTGATCAGGGATAGCTCTGGATGTATCAATAGCGGAGACGCAGCCTGCCTGTGTGAAGAGATCCTTACTCCTAATTACACTAAAGTCACTAAACCAGTGCAAAATTTCATAAGGCACTAATATGTAATCAACCACAGACAGCCCCTTAGATGACACACATGTAAAATCATTATTATGGTAATTTCTCCCATTTAGAATACAACAATTTGCACTGATAAGAAACTGAATAAGGAGTTCCCCATATGAGTTAGATAAAACATCCACTATATTTCTTTCTTCTATTGCGTCCACCCCCTCTATGTAATCCTGTACATTTGCACAACGGCTGTTAAAATCGCCCATAATGCAAAAAGGACCAAGTTTCTGGAATCTAAATACATCTGAAAGAAGACTCTCATAAAAGTCTGCTGCATCCACCTGCCCGGTGGAGTTGGCTGGTGGTAAATAGCAAACAGCAACAGAAAACACTTGATTTACACAGAGATGGGGCTTAGCAGTCAGTTTCAGCCACAGTATACCTTCCACAGAGTCATCAAGGATTTCACAGTTGTAGTCCATACACATTCTGTCACTAATAAAAAGTCCTACTCCCCCTGATCCAGAGCGAGCCCGATGATGCAGTCTGGTTCTGTTTTGCCCAAACCACCTGTATCCAGCAACGGATGCGACTTGAACACCAGTCAGATGAGTTTCTGCCACTCCCATTATATCAACGCCCAGTTGCTTAATACACTGTGAACGTGTTTTATTATTTTCTGATGATATGTCAATGTTCCAGCTTTGTACGTTCCAAAACCCGCATGAAACCTAGCTCCGAGCTGCTTCCCCTGCCGCAGTATTGCTGCGTGTTGGCCGGGTAGTAGGAACTACACGTCCGCCTCTAACAGCGAGTTTGTCCGTACCGATTTCCTTTAAAATCGCATGGAAGCTAGATTCAATAGCTCGCTGTTCGTGGGCAATGTCATGATTTATATACACCTTCTTGTACTCCGGGTGTTTCTGTAACGTTGCTTTTTTGCTCATTACAGATTTCTTGTGTTCATGACAGCTAAACTTGGCGATTATGACCCCCGGTTTCTCATTACGTGATTGTTTCCTTTCAGCAGAAACACACTGGATATCTTTGATTTTAAGTCCGTCTTTAATGAGGCAGTTCACAGAGTTCGGCGTGACTTCATTCACTCTGTGTGGGAGATTTCTAATCACCACATTAAGCACTAAGTCTCTCCTCACTCCAGGTGTGCTCGGGCCCGGTGCAGCGGCCGCGGCGTCTTCCAAAACTTTCAAACGTGCATTGAAATCACCAACCTCTGAGCTCAACTGAGGGTCCAAGAGAGGATGGTCCTTCACGATCGCCTCCAAATTAGTAACACGGCTGTAGAGTTCCACAATGTCTTCCTTAAGCTCTTGCCGGATTATCTCCATTTTCTCTCGAACAGCAGCCGTCACTTTATCCGCAATCGTTTCCTCTAAACTTTTGATGTTGTTGGAGATTCTACTTTCCATACCCTCAATCGCGTGTAGGATGTCATCATATTTGTTAGAATCATCCTCTTTATTAATTTGAGAGCGCAGAGACGCCGGCTTTTTGCTGCCTGCGGCCATCTTGGATCACTATGACTATTGGACGACATGCTATACGATGGCTTTTTTCATGATTTTGGACGACATGCTATACTATGGCTTTTTCATGATTTTGGACGACATGCTATACTATGACGTTTTTCATGATTCCGGACGACATGCTATACTATGGCTTTTTTCATGATTTTGGACGACATGCTATACTATGGCTTTTTTCATGATTTTTGACGACATGCTATACTATGACGTTTTTTAATATTTTTGGACGACATGCTACACTATGACATTTTTTCATGATTTTGGACGACATGCTATATTATGACATTTTTTCATGATTTCGGACGACATGCTATACTATGACATTCTTTCCTGATTTTGGACGACATGCTATACTATGACATTTTTTCATGATTTTGGACGACATGCTATACTATGACATTTTTTCATGATTTCGGACGACATGCTATACTATGACATTTTTTCCTGATTTTGGACGACATGCTATACTATGACGTTTTTTAATGTTTTTGGACGACATGCTATACTATGACATTTTTTCCTGATTGTTGGCGACATGCTATACTATGACGTTTTTTCATGATTTCGGATGACATGCTATACTATGACGTTTTTTCATGATTTTGGACGACATGTTATACTATGGCTTTTTTCATGATTTTGGACGACATGCTATACTATGACGTTTTTTCATGATTTTGGACGACATGCTATACTATGACTTTTTTCATGATTTTGGATAGATAGATAGATAGATATACTTTATTTCAGTGTCACTCCACAACACACAATAAAAATACAATACAGAGGTATATAAATACAGTGGTCAGTACAATTTCTCCCCTCCCTTTAACAAAATTAAAAGGTGTTGGGGACCACTCAAAAAGAGTTGTGAGACACCAACTATAAAATCATAAAAAGGTTATATAAAAAGAAAACGTACAATATAGTACCAAAGAAACGAAGCACAAGCGGTTGTTTTATAAAATGGAACTCATGAAAGACAGTCTTCTATTTAGAATGAGGTGGCAGGCTTTGGCACATTCGTTAATGCAGTATTTACCAGACAAAATTACACACAATTTATTTGTATCTTCAAGATCATTAAAATTAACGATATGCTTAGATAGAGTACGGAATAGTTCCCCACGAATGTCCACATAAATGTCACTGTGTAAAAGAACATGGGCTTCTGATTCAATGGAGCCATTATTACATACAGTACAGTAACGTCTATCCACTGGGGTGTTTGTATATCTACCAGTTTCTATTGCTAAAGGAGCAACTCCACATCTGAATTTAGCAAGGGCACTTCGACGCTGTCTAGATAATATATTTTGTACATAGGGCTCTGTCTCAAATGTATCCTTAAAAAGGCGGTAGGTACGAAGTTTGTTACCCTCTGGTTTATTTATTAACTGTAACCAAGATTCCTCGTCTGCCTTTGACACTGCCATTTCAAAACACTTAAGGTCATTACTAGAATAAACCATATCTGTACGGGCAAGGTAAGACAAATTCATGGAACTAAAAAATGTTTTAATCCTGTGCGCATAATTTTTAACATTTGTCAAATGAGCCACCCACTGAAAAACACGTGTACTTAATTGACTGTCAGGCATACCACAGAGTCTCTGCCAGTTTTTAAAGATACAGGACCATTGATGTTGCCATGGCGTTTTCCAACCCATATCCCCTTGAATAGCAGCATTTGGTGTGTATTTGCCTACACCTAAATAAAATCTACATGCCCGGTTAAACACAGCATTAACACAGGAATAACTTTTGTAACCCCAGACAGCAGCAGCATATGTCAAAATAGGCAGAACCAGGGATTCAAACAGTTCATTGTAGTCTAAAAATTCTGTTAATATCAAACCCAGGTATTTATACTCTTTAGCTGTTTCCAAAGAAAACAGGCCACAGGAGAAACTAAACTCAGACAGGGGCATTGAAGGATTTCTAAAATGCACCACTTTGGTTTTTTCTGTATTCACGTTCAATTTCCAAGCCTGACACCAGCTATGAGTGACATTGAGCATCTCCTGAAGCCCCTCCTCAGTTTCAGAAATCAAAACAATGTCATCTGCATATAGCAGTATGGATATTTTTTCATCGTCAATACAAACACCTTTGCCCAGGGCCTTAATAGCTAAAGACAGATCATTTATATACAAGGCAAACAGGATAGGAGATAAAATGCACCCTTGTTTAACTCCAATGTCGACTGGGAACCAATCTGTGAAACATCCATTGACCCGAACACAGCATTTGACATTCTCATACAAGGCAGTAAGACAATTCAAAATATTGCCATGTAGGCCTAGTGCAGACAGCTTGTTCCAGAGCATGTTTCTGTCTATATGATCAAAAGCTTTAGAAAAATCAACAAAAGAACAGAAAGTAGCTTTCTTCAACTTTTTCCTTGTGTCTATGACTGTAGTTAAAGTAGCAATATGATCAAGGCAGCTCCGTTTCTTTCTAAACCCATTTTGCTCATCTGCTATAATATCATTGTCCTCTGCCCATTCTGCAATACGATTATACAGCACAGAACAAAACAGTTTATAAACAGAAGATGTTAAAGTAATTCCCCGATAGTTGAGAGGTACTCTGTTATCTTTTGCCCCAGCTTTGGAGACGGGGTTTATAATACCATATTTCCAGAGCTCTGGCACCACACCATTTGAAAAACAATAATTAAAAAACCTCTGTAAAATATGCAGTGTGTTACCATTTTTTAATACATCAACTGGCACCCCATCATATCCATAAGCTTTACCCTTCTTAGCTGCTTGCAAAACCCTTATAACCTCATGCTCTGTAATCTGCTGGTTCAGGAGGGAATAATCATTGTTATGTGCATATGCAGTCACTCTAACTGTGGTACAAGGGTCACTGTGGTCGTTAGATTGAAACAAGCTAGCAAACTCACATCTCCAGAACTCTAAAACAGCATGTCTATCGGTCTGTACAGACCCGTCTGGCCTCAGAACCTCCCAAGGGATCTCACGGTGACGTTCACTACCAACACCAAGCTGGTTAACCTGCTGCCAGAAGGCCCTGGGGTCGTTACTCACTAGTTCTAGAATATTTTCCTGCTGTACTGTCCAATACTGTCTTTTAGCAGCTTGGACTGAGCGGTCAAACTGCTTCTGTATGTCCTTCATTACAGCTTTAGCTTGCACCTTTAATGGACCAGGGGGGCAGGATGTCCATTCCTTCTCTGCTGAGCATAGAGCCTTCCATAAAGAGGAATGTTGCTCTGTCCACCAGACTTTTTTACTCCTCCTCTTTTTATTAAAGTGGCCATGTTGAATAATAACATCTCTGTTGGGTATCTGTTCTTGCATCTCCTTTTTTACAATGTCACAGAACTGTGTATATACAGCATCCACAGCAAACTGGCTGGCTGCAGAGGCCCCTAACTGTGCTACACAGTCCCTCAATGCTGTTTGACACGTGACACTTGATAGAAAATGCTCAGGAATGCTGGATAAATTAAAAGCAGTGAACAAGACCATATCCTCATTCTTTTGATTGGTATACAGGGTAGGAGATGCTAGTCCAGCAGGAAAGGCCATAGAACATGTTAAGCAAGAGTGATCAGGGATAGCTCTGGATGTATCAATAGCGGAGACGCAGCCTGCCTGTGTGAAGAGATCCTTACTCCTAATTACACTAAAGTCACTAAACCAGTGCAAAATTTCATAAGGCACTAATATGTAATCAACCACAGACAGCCCCTTAGATGACACACATGTAAAATCATTATTATGGTAATTTCTCCCATTTAGAATACAACAATTTGCACTGATAAGAAACTGAATAAGGAGTTCCCCATATGAGTTAGATAAAACATCCACTATATTTCTTTCTTCTATTGCGTCCACCCCCTCTATGTAATCCTGTACATTTGCACAACGGCTGTTAAAATCGCCCATAATGCAAAAAGGACCAAGTTTCTGGAATCTAAATACATCTGAAAGAAGACTCTCATAAAAGTCTGCTGCATCCACCTGCCCGGTGGAGTTGGCTGGTGGTAAATAGCAAACAGCAACAGAAAACACTTGATTTACACAGAGATGGGGCTTAGCAGTCAGTTTCAGCCACAGTATACCTTCCACAGAGTCATCAAGGATTTCACAGTTGTAGTCCATACACATTCTGTCACTAATAAAAAGTCCTACTCCCCCTGATCCAGAGCGAGCCCGATGATGCAGTCTGGTTCTGTTTTGCCCAAACCACCTGTATCCAGCAACGGATGCGACTTGAACACCAGTCAGATGAGTTTCTGCCACTCCCATTATATCAACGCCCAGTTGCTTAATACACTGTGAACGTGTTTTATTATTTTCTGATGATATGTCAATGTTCCAGCTTTGTACGTTCCAAAACCCGCATGAAACCTAGCTCCGAGCTGCTTCCCCTGCCGCAGTATTGCTGCGTGTTGGCCGGGTAGTAGGAACTACACGTCCGCCTCTAACAGCGAGTTTGTCCGTACCGATTTCCTTTAAAATCGCATGGAAGCTAGATTCAATAGCTCGCTGTTCGTGGGCAATGTCATGATTTATATACACCTTCTTGTACTCCGGGTGTTTCTGTAACGTTGCTTTTTTGCTCATTACAGATTTCTTGTGTTCATGACAGCTAAACTTGGCGATTATGACCCCCGGTTTCAGATTACGTGATTGTTTCCTTTCAGCAGAAACACACTGGATATCTTTGATTTTAAGTCCGTCTTTAATGAGGCAGTTCACAGAGTTCAGCGTGACTTCATTCACTCTGTGTGGGAGATTTCTAATCACCACATTAAGCGCTAAGTCTCTCCTCACTCCAGGTGTGCTCGGGCCCGGTGCAGCGGCCGCGGCGTCTTCCAAAACTTTCAAACGTGCATTGAAATCACCAACCTCTGAGCTCAACTGAGGGTCCAAGAGAGGATGGTCCTTCACGATCGCCTCCAAATTAGTAACACGGCTGTAGAGTTCCACAATGTCTTCCTTAAGCTCTTGCCGGATTATCTCCATTTTCTCTCGAACAGCAGCCGTCACTTTATCCGCAATCGTTTCCTCTAAACTTTTGATGTTGTTGGAGATTCTACTTTCCATACCCTCAATCGCGTGTAGGATGTCATCATATTTGTTAGAATCATCCTCTTTATTAATTTGAGAGCGCAGAGACGCCGGCTTTTTGCTGCCTGCGGCCATCTTGGATCACTATGACTATTGGACGACATGCTATACGATGGCTTTTTTCATTATTTTGGACGACATGCTATACTATGGCTTTTTCATGATTTTGGACGTCATGCTATACTATGACGTTTTTTCAGGATTTTGGACGACATGCTATACTATGACGTTTTTCATGATTTTGGACGACATGCTATACTATGGCTTTTTTCATGATTTTGGACGTCATGCTATTCTATGACGTTTTTTCATGATTTTGGACGACATGCTATACTATGGCTTTTTCATGATTTTGGACGACATGCTATACTATGACGTTTTTCATGATTCCGGACGACATGCTATACTATGGCTTTTTTCATGATTTCGGACGACATGCTATACTATGGCTTTTTTCATGATTTTTGACGACATGCTATACTATGACGTTTTTCATGATTTCGGACGACATGCTATACTATGGCTTTTTTCATGATTTCGGACGACATGCTATACTATGACGTTTTTTCAAGATTTTGGAAGACATGCTATACTATGACGTTTTTTCATGATTTCGGACGACATGCTATACTATGGCTTTTTTCATGATTTTGGACGTCATGCTATACTATGACATTCTTTTCATGATTTTTGACGACATGCTATACTATGACGTTTTTTTCATGATTTTTGAAGACATGCTATACTATGACGTTTTTTCATGATTTTGGACGACATGCTATACTATGACGTTTTTCATGATTTCGGACGACATGCTATACTATGACGTTTTTTCAAGATTTTGGAAGACATGCTATACTATGACGTTTTTTCATGATTTCGGACGACATGCTGTACTATGGCTTTTTTCATGATTTTGGACGTCATGCTATACTATGACATTCTTTTCATGATTTTTGACGACATGCTATACTATGACGTTTTTTCATGATTTTGGACGACATGCTATACTATGACGTTTTTTCATGATTTCGGACGACATGCTATACTATGGCTTTTTTCATGATTTTGGACGTCATGCTATACTATGACATTCTTTTCATGATTTTTGACGACATGCTATACTATGACGTTTTTTTCATGATTTTTGAAGACATGCTATACTATGACTTTTTTTCATGATTTTGGACGACATGCTATACTATGATATTTTTTCATGATTTCGGACGACATGCTATACTATGACTTTTTTTCATGATTTTGGACGACATGCTATACTATGACATTTTTTCATGATTTTGGACGACATGCTATACTATGACGTTTTTTCATGGTTTTGGATGACATGCTATATTATGACGTTTTTTCATGATTTTGGACGACATGCTATACTATGACGTTTTTCATGATTTCGGACGACATGCTATACTATGGCTTTTTTCAAGATTTCGGACGACATGCTATACTATGACGTTTTTTCAAGATTTTGGAAGACATGCTATACTATGACGTTTTTTCATGATTTCGGACGACATGCTATACTATGGCTTTTTTCATGATTTTGGACGTCATGCTTTACTATGACATTCTTTTCATGATTTTTGACGACATGCTATACTATGACGTTTTTTCATGATTTTGGACGACATGCTATACTATGACGTTTTTTCATGATTTCGGACGACATGCTATACTATGGCTTTTTTCATGATTTTGGACGTCATGCTATACTATGACATTCTTTTCATGATTTTTGACGACATGCTATACTATGACGTTTTTTTCATGATTTTTGAAGACATGCTATACTATGACTTTTTTTCATGATTTTGGACGACATGCTATACTATGACTTTTTTTCATGATTTTGGACGACATGCTATACTATGATATTTTTTCATGATTTTGGACGACATGCTATACTATGACTTTTTTTCATGATTTTGGACGACATGCTATACTATGACGTTTTTTCATGATTTTGGACGACGTGCTATACTATGACGTTTTTTCATGGTTTTGGATGACATGCTATACTATGACGTTTTTTCATGATTTTGGACGACATGCTATACTATGACGTTTTTTCATGATTTGGACGACATGCTATACTATGACGTTTTTTCATGATTTTGGACGACATGCTATACTATGACGTTTTTTTCATGATTTTGGACGACATGCTATACTATGACTTTTTTTCATGATTTTGGACGACATGCTATACTATGACATTTTTTCATGATTTTGGACGACATGCTATACTATGACATTTTTTCATGATTTTGGACGACATGCTATACTATGACTTTTTTCATGATTTTGGACGACATGCTATACTATGACGTTTTTTCATGATTTTGGACGACATGCTATACTATGACGTTTTTTCATGATTTCTGGACGACATGCTCTACTATGACATTTTTTCATGATTTCGGACGACATGCTATACTATGACATTTTTTCATGATTTTGGACGACATGCTATACTATGACATTTTTTCATGATTTTGGACGACATGCTATACTATGACATTTTTTCATGATTTTGGACGACATGCTATACTATGACTTTTTTCATGATTTTGGACGACATGCTATACTATGACGTTTTTTCATGATTTTGGACGACATGCTACACTATGACGTTTTTTCATGATTTTGGACGACATGCTACACTATGACGTTTTTTCATGATTTTGGACGACATGCTATACTATGACTATTTTTCATGATTTTGGACGACATGCTATCCTATGAATTTTTTTTCATGATTTTTGACGACTTGCTATACTATGACATTTTTTCCTGATTTTGGACGACATGCTATACTATGACGTTGTTTCATGATTTTGGACGACATGCTATCCTATGAATTTTTTTTCATGATTTTTGACGACTTGCTATACTATAACATTTTTTAATGATTTTGGACGACATGCTACACTATGACGTTGTTTCATGATTTTGGACGACATGCTATCCTATAAATTTTTTTTCATGATTTTTGACGACTTGCTATACTATGACATTTTTTCCTGATTTTGGACAACATGCTATACTATGACGTTTTTTCAGGATTTTGGACGACATGCTATACTATGACGTTTTTCATGATTTTGGACGACATGCTATACTATGGCTTTTTTCATGATTTTGGACGTCATGCTATTCTATGACGTTTTTCATGATTTTGGACGACATGCTATACTATGGCTTTTTCATGATTTTGGACGACATGCTATACTATGGCTTTTTTCATGATTTCTGACGACATGCTATACTATGGCGTTTTTCATGATTTCGGACGACATGCTATACTATGGCTTTTTTCATGATTTTGGACGACATGCTATACTATGCGTTTTTTCATGATTTTGGACGACATGCTATACTATGACGTTTTTCATGATTTCGGACGACATGCTATACTATGGCTTTTTTCATGATTTCGGACGACATGCTATACTATGACGTTTTTTCATGATTTTGGACGACATGCTATACTATGGCTTTTTTCATGATTTCGGACGACATGCTATACTATGGCTTTTTTCATGATTTTGGACGACATGCTATACTATGACGTTTTTTTCATGATTTTTGACGACATGCTATACTATGACGTTTTTTCATGATTTTGGACGACATGCTATACTATGGCTTTTTTCATGATTTTGGACGTCATGCTATACTATGACTTCTTTTCATGATTTTTGACGACATGCTATACTATGACGTTTTTTTCATGATTTTTGAAGACATGCTATACTATGACTTTTTTTCATGATTTTGGACGACATGCTATACTATGACTATTTTTTCATGATTTCGGACGACATGCTATACTATGACTTTTTTTCATGATTTTGGACGACATGCTATACTATGACATTTTTTCATGATTTTGGACGACATGCTATACTATGACGTTTTTTCATGGTTTTGGATGACATGCTATACTATGACGTTGTTTCATGGTTTTGGATGACATGCTATATTATGACGTTTTTTCATGATTTCGGACGACATGCTATACTATGACGTTTTTTCATGATTTTGGACGACATGCTATACTATGACGTTTTTTTCATGATTTTTGACGACATGCTATACTATGACTTTTTTTCATGATTTTGGACGACATGCTATACTATGACATTTTTTCATGATTTTGGACGACATGCTATACTATGACATTTTTTCATGATTTTGGACGACATGCTATACTATGACTTTTTTCATGATTTTGGACGACATGCTATACTATGACGTTTTTTCATGATTTGGACGACATGCTATACTATGACGTTTTTTCATGATTTCGGACGACATGCTCTACTATGACATTTTTTCATGATTTCTGACGACATGCTATACTATGACATTTTTTCATGATTTTGGACGACATGCTATACTATGACTTTTTTTCATGATTTTGGACGACATGCTATACTATGACATTTTTCATGATTTTGGACGACATGCTATACTATGACTTTTTTCATGATTTTGGACGACATGCAATACTATGACGTTTTTTCATGATTTTGGACGACATGCTACACTATGACGTTTTTTCATGATTTTGGACGACATGCTATACTATGACTATTTTTCATGATTTTGGACGACATGCTATACTATGACTATTTTTCGTGATTTCGGACGACATGCTATACTGTGAATTTTTTCATGATTTTGGACCGACATGCTATACTATGACGTTTTTTTCATGATTTTGGACGACATGCTATACTATGACTTTTTTTCATGATTTTGGACGACATGCTATACTATGACTTTTTTTCATGATTTGGACGACATGCTATACTATGACTTTTTTTCATGATTTTGGACGACATGCTATACTATGACGTTTTTTTTTGTCATGATTTTGGACGACATGCTAATTACTATGACTTTTTTTCATGATTTTGGAACGACATGCTATTTACTATGACTTTTTTTTTCATGATTTTTGGACCACATGCTATACTATGACTTTTGATTTTCATGATTTTGGTACGACATAACTATACTATGACTTTTTTTCATGATTTTGGACGACATGCTATACTATGACTTTTTTTCATGATTTCGGACGACAATGCTATACTATGAATTTTTTTCATGATTTTGGACCACATGCTATACTATGACTTTTTTCATGATTTGGACACATGCTATATGACGTGTTTTCATGATTTGGACGACATGCTACTACTATGACTTTTTTTCATGATTTTGGACACATGCTATACTATGACTTTTTTTTTTTCATGATTTGGACGACATGCTATACTATGACTTTTTTTCATGATTTTTGGGACCGACATGCTATACTATGACTTTTTTTCATGATTTTGGACGGACATGCTATACTATGACTTTTTTTCATGATTTTGGACGACATGCTATACTATGACTTTTTTTTCATGATTTTCGGACGACATGCTATACTATGACTTTTTTTTCATGATTTTGGACACATGCTATACTATGACTGTTTTTTATCATGATTTGGACGACATGCTATACTATGACTTTTTTTCATGATTTTGGACGACATGCTATACTATGACTTTTTTTTCATGATTTTGGACGACATGCTATACTAATGACATTTTTTCATGATTTTGGACGACATGCTATACTATGACTTTTTTTTTTCATGATTTTGGACGACATGCTATACTATGACTTTTTTTCATGATTTTGGACCACATGCATACTATGACTTTTTTTCATGATTTTGGAACGACATGCTATACTATGACTTTTTTTCATGATTTTGGACGACATGCTATACTATGACTTTTTTCATGATTTTGGACGACATGCTATTTTTTTTTTTTTTTTTTTTTTTTTTTACTATGACTTTTTTTTTTCATGATTTTGGACGACATTGCTATACTATGACTTTTTTTCATGATTTTGGACGACATGCTATACTATGACACTTTTTTTTTCATGATTTTGACGACACTACATACTATACTATGACTTTTTTTCATGATTTGGACGACATGCTTATACTATGACTTTTTTCATGATTTCGGACGACATGCTATACTATGACTTTTTTTCATGATTTTGGACCACATGCTATACTATGACTTTTTTTTCATGATTTTGGACCAAAAAAAACATGCTATACTATGACTTTTTTTCATGATTTTGGACCACATGCTATACTATGACATGTTTTTTTCATGATTTTGGACGACATGCTATACTATGACTTTTTTTCATGATTTTGGACGACATAGGCTATACTATGACTTTTTTTCATGATTTTTGGACCGACATGCTTATACTATGACTTTTTTTCATGATTTGGACGACATGCTATACTATGACTTTTTTTCATGATTTTTGGACGACATGCTATACTATGACATTTTTTCATGATTTTGGACGACATGCTATACTATGACTTTTTTCATGATTTTGGACGACATGCTATACTATGACTTTTTTTCATGATTTTGGACGACATGCTATACTTATGACGTTTGTTTTTTCATGATTTGGACGACATGCTATACTATGACTTTTTTTTTCATGATTTGGACGACATGCTATACTATGACTTTTTTTTTCATGATTTTGGACGGACGACATGCTATACTATGACTTTTTTTCATGATTTTGGAACATACTATACTATGACTTTTTTCATGATTTTGGACGACATGCTATACTATGACTTTTTTCATGATTTTGGACGACATTGCTTTTATACTATGACTTTTTTTCATGATTTTGACGACATGCTATACTATGACTTTTTTTCATGATTTTGGACGGACATGCTATACTATGACTTTTTTTCATGATTTTGGACGACATGCTATACTATGACTTTTTTTCATGATTTTGGACGACATGCTATACTATGACTTTTTTTCATGTTTTTGGTTTTTGGTTGAATTTCGGACGACATGCTATACTATGACTTTTTTTCATGATTTTGGACGACATGCTTATACTATGAACTTTTTTTTTCATGATTTTGGACGACATGCTATACTATGACGTTTTTTTTTTTTCATGATTTTGGACGACATGCTATACTATGACTTTTTTCATGATTTTGGACGACATGCTATACTATGACTTTTTTCATGATTTTTTGGACGACATGCTATACTATGACTTTTTTTTCATGATTTTGGACGACATGCTATACTATGACTTTTTTTCATGATTTTCGGACGACATGCTATACTATAAGACGTTTTTTCATGATTTTGGACGACATGCTATACTATGACTTTTTTCATGATTTGGACGACATGCTATACTATGACTCGTTTTTTCATGATTTTGGACGACATGCTATACTATGACATTTTTTCATGATTTTGGAACGACATGCTATACTATGACTTTTTTTCATGTTTTTTGATTTTGGACGACATGCTATACTATGACTTTTTTTCATGATTTTGGACGACATGCTATACTATGACTTTTTTTCATGATTTTGGACGACATGCTATACTATGACATTTTTTCATGATTTTGGACGACATGCTATACTATGACTTTTTTTCATGATTTTGGACGACATGCTATACTATGACTTTTTTTTCATGATTTTGGACGACATGCTATACTATGACTTTTTTTCATGATTTTGGACGACATGCTATACTATGACTTTTTTTTCATGATTTTGGACACATGCTATACTATGACTTTTTTTCATGATTTTGGACGACATGCTATTACTATGACATTTTTTCATGATTTTGGACGACATGCTATACTATGACTTTTTTTCATGATTTTGGACGACATGCTATACTATGACTTTTTTTCATGATTTTGGACCGACATGCTATACTATGACTTTTTTTCATGATTTTGGACGACCATGCTATACTATGACATTTTTTCATTGATTTGGACGACATGCTATACTATGACTTTTTTTCATGATTTTGGACGACATGCTATACTATGACTTTTTTTCATGATTTTGGACGACATGCTATACTATGACTTTTTTTTCATGATTTTGGGACCACATGCTATACTATGACTTTTTTTTCATGATTTTTGGACGACATGCTATACTATGACTTTTTTTTCATGATTTTGGACGACATGCTTTATACTATGACTTTTTTCATGATTTTGGACGACATGCTATACTATGACTTTTTTTCATGATTTTGGACGACATGCTATACTATGACTTTTTTTCATGATTTTTTGGACGAACATGCTATACTATGACTTTTTTTCATGATTTTTTTGGACCACATGCTATACTATGACTTTTTTTCATGATTTTGGACGACATGCTATACTATGACTTTTTTTCATGATTTTGGACCACATGCTATACTATGACTTTTTTTCATGATTTTGGACGACATGCTATACTATGACTTTTTTTCATGATTTTCGGACGACATGCTATACTATGACGTTTTTTCATGATTTTGGACACATGCTATACTATGACTTTTTTTCATGATTTTGGACGACATGCTATACTATGACGTTTTTTCATGATTTTGGACGACATGCTATACTATGACTTTTTTTTTTTTTTTTTTTTTTCATGATTTTTGGACGACATGCTATACTATGACTTTTTTTCATGATTTTGGACGACATGCTATACTATGACTTTTTTTCATGATTTTGGACCGACATGCTATACTATTGACTTTTTTGTTTTTTCATGATTTTGGACGACATGCTATACTATGACTTTTTTTCATGATTTTGGACCCGACATGCTATACTATATGTGACTTTTTTTCATGATTTTGGACGACATGCTTTATACTATGACTTTTTTTTCATGATTTTGGACGACATGCTATACTATGACTTTTTTCATGATTTTGGACTACATGCTATACTATGACTTTTTTTCATGATTTTGGACGGAAACATGCTATACTATGACTTTTTTTCATGATTTGGACGACATGCTATACTATGACTTTTTTTCATGATTTGGGACCACATGCTATACTATGACATTTTTTCATGATTTTGGACCGACATGCTTATACTATGACTTTTTTTCATGATTTTGGACGGACACATGCTAATACTATGACTTTTTTTCATGATTTTGGACGACATGCTATACTATGACTTTTTTTCATGATTTTCGGACCACATGCTATACTATGACGTTTTTTGATTTTTTCATGATTTTGGACGACATGCTATACTATGACTTTTTTTCATTGATTTTGGACGACATGCTATACTATGACTTTTTTTTCCATGATTTTTGGACGACATGCTATACTATGACTTTTTTTCATGATTTTGGACACATGCTATACTATGACTTTTTTTCATGATTTTGGACCACATGCTTTTATACTATGACTTTTTTTCATGATTTTGGACCCACATACTATACTATGACTTTTTTTCATGATTTCGGACGACATGCTTATACTATATGACTTTTTTTCATGATTTTGGACACATGCTATACTATGACGTTGACTTTTTTCATGATTTTGGACGACATGCTATACTATGACTTTTTTTTCATGATTTTCGGACATGCTATACTATGACTTTTTTTCATGATTTTGGACGACATGCTATACTATGACTTTTTTCATGATTTTGGACGACATGCTATACTATGACTTTTTTTCATGATTTTGGACGACATGCTATACTATGACTTTTTTTTCATGATTTTGGACGACATGCTATACTATGACTTTTTTTCTCATGATTTTGGACGACATGCTATACTATGACTTTTTTTCATGATTTTTGGACGACATGCTATACTATGACTTTTTTCATGATTTTGGACGACATGCTATACTATGACTTTTTTCATGATTTTGGACCACATGCTATACTATGACGTTTTTTTTCATGATTTCGGACGACATATGGCTATACTATGACATTTTTTCATGATTTTGGACGACATGCTATACTATGACTTTTTTTCATGATTTTGGACGACATGCTATACTATGACTTTTTTTCATGATTTGTGGACCGACATGCTATACTATGACTTTTTTTCATGATTTTGGACACATGCTATACTATGACTTTTTTTTCATGATTTTGGACCGACATGCTATACTATGACTTTTTTTCATGATTTTGGACGACATGCTATACTATGACTTTTTTTCATGATTTTGGACGACATGCTATACTATGACTTTTTTTTCATGATTTTGGACGACATGCTATACTATGACTTTTTTTCATGATTTCGGACCACATGCTATACTATGACTTTTTTTTCATGATTTTGGACGACATGCTATACTATGACTTTTGTTTTTTCATGATTTTGGACGACATGCTATACTATGACTTTTTTTCATGATTTTGGACGACATGCTATACTATGACGTTTTTTCATGATTTTGGACACATGTTATACTATGACTTTTTTTCATGATTTTTGGACGACATGCTATACTATGACTTTTTTTTCATGATTTGGACACATGCTATACTATGACTTTTTTTCATGATTTTGGACACATGCTTATACTATGACTTTTTTTCATGATTTTGGACGACATGCTATACTATGACTTTTTTTCATGAATTTGGACGACATGCTATACTATGACTTTTTTTTCATGATTTTCGGACGACATGCTATACTATGACTTTTTTTCATGATTTTCGGACGACATGCTATACTATGACTTTTTTTCATGATTTTCGGACGACATGCTATACTATGACTTTTTTTCATGATTTTGGACCACATGCTATACTATGACTTTTTTCATGATTTTTGGACGACATGCTATACTATGACTTTTTTTCATGATTTTGGACGACATGCTATACTATGACTTTTTTTTCATGATTTTGGACCACATGCTATACCTATGACTTTTTTTCATGATTTTGGACGACATGCTATACTATGACTTTTTTTTTTCATGATTTTGGGAACATGCTATACTATGACTTTTTTTCATGATTTTGGACGACATGCAAGCTATACTATGACTTTTTTTCATGATTTTGGACGACATGCTATTACTATGACTTTTTTTCATGATTTTGGGACGACATGCTATACTATGACTTTTTTTCATGATTTTTGGACCGACATGCTATACTATGACTTTTTCATGATTTTGGACGACATGCTATACTATGACTTTTTTTCATGATTTTCGGACGACATGCTATAACTATGACTTTTTTCATGATTTGGACGACATGCTCTATACTATGACTTTTTTTTCATGATTTCGGACCGACATGCTATACTATGACATTTTTATTTCATGATTTTCGGACCACATGTATACTATGACGTTTTTCATGATTTTGGACGACATGCTATACTATGACTTTTTTTCATGATTTTGGACGACATGCTATACTATGACTTTTTTCATGATTTTGGACGACATGCTATACTATGACGTTTTTCATGATTTTGGACGACATGCTATACTATGACGTTTTTTCATGAGTTTGGACCACATGCTATACTATGACTTTTTTCATGATTTTGGACCGACATGCTATACTAGGGGTGGTTTTATGACTTTTTTTCATGATTTGGACGACATGCTATACTATGACTTTTTTTCATGATTATTTTGGAACGACATACTATACTATGACTTTTTTTCATGATTTTGGACGACATGCTATACTATGACTTTTTTTCATGATTTTCGGACCACATGCTATACTATGACTTTTTTTCATGATTTGGACGACATGCTATACCTATGACTTTTTTCATGATTTTGGACGACATGCTATACTTTATGACTTTTTTTCATGATTTTGGAGACATGCTATACTATGACTTTTTTTCATGAATTTTGGACGACATGCTATACTATGACTTTTTTCATGATTTTGGACGACATGCTATACTATGACTTTTTTTCATGATTTGGACGACATGCTGATACTATGACGTTTTTTCATGATTTTGGACCGACATGCTATACTATGATGTTTTTTTTTCATGACTTTTTTTTGGACGACATGCTATACTATGACTTTTTTCATGATTTTGGACGACATGCTATACTATGACTTTTTTTCATGATTTTGGACGACATGCTATACTATGACTTTTTTTCATGATTTTGGACGACATGCTATACTATGACTTTTTTTCATGATTTTGGACCACATGCTATACTATGACGTTTTTTCATGATTTTGGACCACATGCTATACTATGACGTTTTTTCATGATTTTGGACGACATGCTATACTATGACTTTTTTTCATGATTTTGGACGACATGCTATACTATGACTTTTTTTCATGATTTTGGACGACATGCTATACTATGACTTTTTTTCATGATTTTGGACGACATGCTATACTATGACTTTTTTTCATGATTTTGGACGACATGCGTATACTATGACTTTTTTTTTTTTTTTTTTTTTTCATGATTTTGGGACCTACATGCTATACTATGACGTTTTTTCATGATTTTGGACGACATGCTATACTATGAACTTTTTTTCATGATTTTGGACGACATGCTATACTATGACTTTTTTTTCATGATTTTTTGGACGACATGCTATACTATGACTTTTTTCATGATTTTGGACGACATGCTATACTATGACTTTTTTTCATGATTTTGGACGACATGCTATACTATGACTTTTTTTTTCATGATTTTCGGACGACATGCTATACTATGACTTTTTTTCATGATTTTGGACCACATGCTATACTATGACTTTTTTTCATGATTTTGGACGACATGCTATACTATGACTTTTTTTTTCATGATTTTGGACGGACATGCTATACTATGACTTTTTTTTCATGATTTTGGACGGGACATGCTATACTATGACTTTTTTTTTCATGATTTTGGACCGACATGCTATACTATGACTTTTTTCATGATTTTGGACGACATGCTATACTATGACTTTTTTTCATGATTTGGACGACATGCTATACTATGACTTTTTTTCATGATTTTGGACGACATGCTATACTATGACTTTTTTTCATGATTTTGGACCGACATGCTATACTATGACTTTTTTTCATGATTTTGGACGACATGCTATACTATGACTTTTTTTCATGATTTTGGACGACATGCTATACTATGACTTTTTTTTTTCATGATTTTGGACGGACATGCTATACTATGTGACACTTTTTTTCATGATTTTGGACGACATGCTATACTATGACTTTTTTTTCATGATTTTGGACGACATGCTTATACTATGACTTTTTTTCATGATTTTGGACGGACATGCTATATACTATGACTTTTTTCATGATTTTGGACGACATGCTATACTATGACTTTTTTTCATGATTTTTGGACCGACATGCTATACTATGACTTTTTTTTCATGATTTTCGGACGACATGCTATACTATGACTTTTTTTCATGATTTTGGACGACATGCTATACTATGACTTTTTTTCATGATTTTGGACGACATGCTATACTATGACATTTTTTCATGATTTTGGACGACATGCTATACTATGACTTTTTTTTTTCATGATTTTGGACGACATGCTATACTATGACGTTTTTTCATGATTTTGGACGACACATGCTATACTATGACTTTTTTTCATGATTTTGGACGACATGCTATACTATGACTTTTTTCATGATTTTGGACCACATGCTATACTATGACTTTTTTTTTTTCATGAATTTTGGACACATGCTACTTTACTATGACTTTTTTTCATGATTTTGGACGACATGCTATACTATGACTTTTTTTCATGATTTTGGACCACATGCTATACTATGACTTTTTTTCATGATTTTGGACCACATTGCTATACTATGACTTTTTTTCATGATTTTTCGGACGACATGCTATATACTATGACTTTTTTTCATGATTTTGGACCCCGACATGCTATACTATGACTTTTGTCTTTTTTTTTTCATGATTTTGGACCACATGCTATACTATGACTTTGTTTTTCATGATTTTGGACCACATGCTATACTATGACTTTTTTTCATGATTTTGGACCACATGCTATACTATGACTTTTTTTTCATGATTTGGACCACATGCTATACTATGACTTTTTTTTCATGATTTTGGACCACATGCTATACTATGACGTTTTTCATGATTTTGGACGACATGCTATTATACTATGACTTTTTTTCATGATTTTTGGACCGACATGCTATACTATGACTTTTTTTCATGATTTGGACCGACATGCTATACTATGACTTTTTTTCATGATTTTGGACGACATGCTATACTATGACTTTTTTTTCATGATTTTGGACGACATGCTATACTATTGACTTTTTTCATGATTTTGGACGACATGCTATACTATGACGTTTTTTCATGATTTTGGACGACATGCTATACTATGACTTTTTTTCATGATTTTGGACGACATGCTATACTATGACTTTTTTCATGATTTTGGACGGACATGCTATACTATGACTTTTTTTCATGATTTTGGACGACATGCTATACTATGACTTTTTTTCATGATTTTGGACGACATGCTTATACTATGACGTGATTTTTCATGATTTGGACGACATGCTATACTATGAACTTTTTTTCATGATTTCGGACGACATGCTATACTATGACTTTTTTTCATGATTTTCGGACACATGCTATACTATGACTTTTTTTTCATGATTTTGGACGACATGCTATACTATGACTTTTTTTTCATGATTTTGGACGACATGCTATACTATGACTTTTTTTCATGATTTTGGACGACATGCTATACTATGACGTTTTTTCATGATTTTTGGACGACATGCTATACTATGATGTTTTTTTTTCATGATTTTGGACGACATGCTATACTATGACGTTTTTTTTCATGATTTTGGACGACATGCTATACTATGACTTTTTTTTCATGATTTTGGACGACATGCTATACTATGACTTTTTTTCATGATTTGGACCGACATGCTATACTATGACTTTTTTCATGATTTTTTGGACGACATGCTATACTATGACTTTTTTTTCATGATTTTGGACGACATTGCTATACTATGACTTTTTTTTCATGATTTGGACGACATGCTATACTATGACATTTTTTCATGATTTTGGTACGACATGCTATATGACTTTTTTTCATGATTTTGGACGACATGCTATACTATGACTTTTTTTTCATGATTTTGGACGACATTGCTATACTATGACTTTTTTTTCATGATTTTGGACCGAAACATGCTATACTATGACTTTTTTTCATGATTTTCGGACACGACATGCTATACTATGATTTTTTCATGATTTTGGACATGGACATGCTATACTATGACTTTTTTTCATGATTTTGGACCGACGACATGCTATACTATGACTTTTTTTCATGATTTTGGACGACATGCTATACTATGACTTTTTTTCATGATTTTGGACGACATGCTATACTATGACTTTTTTTCATCAGGATTTTGGAAGACATGCTATACTATGACGTTTTTTCATGACTTTGTTTTGGACCACATGCTATACTATGACTTTTTTTCATGATTTTGGACGACATGCTATACTATGACTTTTTTTCATGATTTTGGACGACATGTATACTATGAACTTTTTTTCATGATTTTCGGACCGACATGCTATACTATGACGGTTTTTTTCATGATTTTGGACGACATGCTATACTATGACTTTTTTTCATGATTTGGACGACATGCTATACTATGACTTTTTTTCATGATTTTGGACGACATGCTATACTATGACTTTTTTTCATGATTTTTGGACCACTTGCTATACTATGACTTTTTTTCATGATTTTGGACCGACATGCTATACTATGACTTTTTTTCATGATTTTGGACCGACATGCTATACTATGACTTTTTTTTCATGATTTTGGACCGACATGCTTATACTATGACTTTTTTTCATGATTTTGGACGACATATATACTATGACTTTTTTTCATGATTTTGGAACGGACATGCTGCTATACTATGACTTTTTTTCATGATTTTGGACGACATGCTATACTATGACTTTTTTTCATGATTTTGGACGACATGCTATATACTATGACTTTTGATTTTTTTCATGATTTGGACCGACATGCTATACTATGACTTTTTTTCATGATTTTGGACGACATGCTATACTATGACTTTTTTTCATGATTTTGGACGACATGCTATACTATGACTTTTTTTCATGATTTTGGACGACATGCTATACTATGACTTTTTTTTCATGATTTTGGACGACATGCTATACTATGACTTTTTTTTCATGATTTTGGACGACAATGCTATACTATGACTTTTTTTCATGATTTTGGACGACATGCTATACTATGACTTTTTTTCATGATTTTGGACCGACATGCTATACTATGACTTTTTTTCATGATTTTGGACGACATGCTATACTATGACTTTTTTTCATGATTTTGGACGACATGCTATACTATGACTTTTTTCATGATTTTGGACGACATGCTATACTATGACTTTTTTTCATGATTTTGGACGACATGCTATACTATGATTTTTTTCATGATTTTGGAACGACATGCTATACTATGACTTTTTTTCATGATTTTGGACGACATGCTATACTATGACTTTTTTCATGATTTTGGACGACATGCTATACTATGACTTTTTTTCATGATTTTGGGACGACATGCTATACTATGACTTTTTTTCATGATTTTGGACGACATGCTATACTATGACTTTTTTTCATGATTTGGACGACATGCTATACTATGACTTTTTTTCATGATTTGGACGACATGCTATACTATGACTTTTTTTCATGATTTTGGACGACATACTATACTATGACTTTTTTTCATGATTTTGGACGACATGCTATACTATGACTTTTTTTTCATGATTTTGGACGACATGCTATACTATGACTTTTTTTTCATGATTTTGGACGACATGCTATACTATGACTTTTTTTCATGATTTTGGACGACATGCTATACTATGACTTTTTTTCATGATTTTGGACGACATGCTATACTATGACTTTTTTTCATGATTTTGGACACATGCTATACTATGACTTTTTTTCATGATTTTGGACGACATGCTATACTATGACGTTTTTTCATGATTTTGGACGACATGCTATACTATGACTTTTTTTCATGATTTTGGACGACATGCTATACTATGACTTTTTTTCATGATTTTGGACGACATGCTATACTATGACTTTTTTTCATGATTTTGGACGACATGCTATACTATGACGTTTTTTCATGATTTTGGACGACATGCTATACTATGACTTTTTTTCATGATTTTGGACGACATGCTATACTATGACTTTTTTTCATGATTTTGGACGACATGCTATACTATGACTTTTTTTCATGATTTTGGACGACATGCTATACTATGACTTTTTTTCATGATTTTGGACGACATGCTATACTATGACTTTTTTTCATGATTTTGGACGACATGCTATACTATGACTTTTTTTCATGATTTTGGACGACATGCTATACTATGACTTTTTTTCATGATTTTGGACGACATGCTATACTATGACTTTTTTTCATGATTTTGGACGACATGCTATA
The DNA here is from genome assembly GCA_019142605.1 of Cephalopholis sonnerati. Lineage (NCBI taxonomy): Eukaryota > Metazoa > Chordata > Actinopteri > Perciformes > Serranidae > Cephalopholis > Cephalopholis sonnerati. Next base: position 1,995,465 of record JAGQAX010000024.1, read on the forward strand.
CTATGACTTTTTTTCATGATTTTGGACGACATGCTATACTATGACTTTTTTTTCATGATTTTGGACGACATGCTATACTATGACTTTTTTTCATGATTTTGGACGACATGCTATACTATGACTTTTTTTCATGATTTTGGACGACATGCTATACTATGACTTTTTTTCATGATTTTGGACGACATGCTATACTATGACTTTTTTTCATGATTTTGGACGACATGCTATACTATGACTTTTTTTCATGATTTTGGACGACATGCTATACTATGACTTTTTTTTCATGATTTTGGACGACATGCTATACTATGACTTTTTTTCATGATTTTGGACGACATGCTATACTATGACTTTTTTTCATGATTTTGGACGACATGCTATACTATGACTTTTTTTTCATGATTTGGACGACATGCTATACTATGACTTTTTTTCATGATTTTGGACGACATGCTATACTATGACTTTTTTTCATGATTTTGGACGACATGCTATACTATGACTTTTTTTCATGATTTTCGGACGACATGCTATATGACTTTTTTTCATGATTTTGGACGACATGCTATACTATGACTTTTTTTCATGATTTTGGACACATGCTATACTATGACTTTTTTCATGATTTTGGACGACATGCTATACTATGACTTTTTTTCATGATTTTGGACCGACATGCTATACTATGACTTTTTTTCATGATTTTGGACGACATGCTATACTATGACTTTTTTTCATGATTTTGGACGACATGCTATACTATGACTTTTTTTCATGATTTTGGACGACATGCTATACTATGACTTTTTTTCATGATTTTGGACGACATGCTATACTATGACTTTTTTTCATGATTTTGGACGACATGCTATACTATGACTTTTTTTCATGATTTTGGACGACATGCTATACTATGACTTTTTTTCATGATTTTGGACGACATGCTATACTATGACTTTTTTTCATGATTTTGGACGACATGCTATACTATGACTTTTTTTCATGATTTTGGACGACATGCTATACTATGACTTTTTTTCATGATTTTGGACGACATGCTATACTATGACTTTTTTTCATGATTTTGGACGACATGCTATACTATGACTTTTTTCATGATTTTGGACGACATGCTATACTATGACTTTTTTTTTTTCATGATTTTGGACGACATGCTATACTATGACTTTTTTTCATGATTTTGGACGACATGCTATACTATGACTTTTTTCATCATGATTTGGACGACATGCTATACTATGACTTTTTTTCATGATTTTGGACGACATGCTATACTATGACTTTTTTTCATGATTTTGGACGACATGCTATACTATGACTTTTTTTCATGATTTTGGACGACATGCTATACTATGACTTTTTTTCATGATTTTGGACGACATGCTATACTATGACTTTTTTTCATGATTTTGGACGACATGCTATACTATGACTTTTTTTCATGATTTTGGACGACATGCTATACTATGACTTTTTTTCATGATTTTGGACGACATGCTATACTATGACTTTTTTTCATGATTTTGGACGACATGCTATACTATGACTTTTTTTCATGATTTTGGACGACATGCTATACTATGACTTTTTTTCATGATTTTGGACGACATGCTATACTATGACTTTTTTTCATGATTTTGGACGACATGCTATATACTATGACTTTTTTTCATGATTTTGGACGACATGCTATACTATGACTTTTTTTCATGATTTTGGACCACATGCTATACTATGACTTTTTTTCATGATTTTGGACCACATGCTATACTATGACTTTTTTTCATGATTTTGGACCGACATGCTATACTATGACTTTTTTTCATGATTTTGTCCGACATGCTATACTATGACTTTTTTTCATGATTTTGGACGACATGCTATACTATGACTTTTTTTCATGATTTTGGACGACATGCTATACTATGACTTTTTTTCATGATTTTGGACGACATGCTATACTATGACTTTTTTTCATGATTTTGGACGACATGCTATACTATGACTTTTTTTCATGATTTTGGACGACATGCTATACTATGACTTTTTTTCATGATTTTGGACGACATGCTATACTATGACTTTTTTTCATGATTTTGGACGACATGCTATACTATGACTTTTTTTCATGATTTTGGACGACATGCTATACTATGATGTTTTTTTCATGATTTTGGACGACATGCTATACTATGACGTTTTTTCATGATTTTGGACGACATGCTATACTATGACTTTTTTCATGATTTTGGACGACATGCTATACTATGACTTTTTTTCATGATTTTGGACGACATGCTATACTATGACTTTTTTTTCATGATTTTGGACGACATGCTATACTATGACTTTTTTTTCATGATTTTGGACGACATGCTATACTATGACTTTTTTTCATGATTTTGGACGACATGCTATACTATGACTTTTTTTCATGATTTTGGACGACATGCTATACTATGACTTTTTTTCATGATTTTGGACGACATGCTATACTATGACTTTTTTTCATGATTTTGGACGACATGCTATACTATGACTTTTTTTCATGATTTTGGACGACATGCTATACTATGACTTTTTTTCATGATTTTGGACCACATGCTATACTATGACTTTTTTTCATGATTTTGGACCACATGCTATACTATGACTTTTTTTCATGATTTTGGACGACATGCTATACTATGACTTTTTTCATGATTTGGACGACATGCTATACTATGACTTTTTTCATGATTTTGGACACATGCTATACTATGACTTTTTTTTTTCATGATTTTGGACGACATGCTATACTATGACTTTTTTTCATGATTTTGGACGACATGCTATACTATGACTTTTTTTCATGATTTTGGACGACATGCTATACTATGACTTTTTTTCATGATTTTGGACACATGCTATACTATGACTTTTTTTCATGATTTTGGACGACATGCTATACTATGACTTTTTTTCATGATTTTGGACGACATGCTATACTATGACTTTTTTCATGATTTTGGACGACATGCTATACTATGACTTTTTTTCATGATTTTGGACCACATGCTATACTATGACTTTTTTTCATGATTTTGGACGACATGCTATACTATGACTTTTTTTCATGATTTTGGACGACATGCTATACTATGACTTTTTTTCATGATTTTGGACGACATGCTATACTATGACTTTTTTTCATGATTTTGGACGACATGCTATACTATGACTTTTTTTCATGATTTTGGACGACATGCTATACTATGACTTTTTTTCATGATTTTGGACGACATGCTATACTATGACTTTTTTTCATGATTTTGGACGACATGCTATACTATGACTTTTTTTCATGATTTTGGACGACATGCTATACTATGACTTTTTTTCATGATTTTGGACGACATGCTATACTATGACTTTTTTTCATGATTTTGGACGACATGCTATACTATGACTTTTTTTCATGATTTTGGACGACATGCTATACTATGACTTTTTTTCATGATTTTGGACCGACATGCTATACTATGACTTTTTTTCATGATTTTGGACGACATGCTATACTATGACTTTTTTTTCATGATTTTGGACGACATGCTATACTATGACTTTTTTTCATGATTTTGGACGACATGCTATACTATGACTTTTTTTCATGATTTTGGACGACATGCTATACTATGACTTTTTTTCATGATTTTGGACCGACATGCTATACTATGACTTTTTTTCATGATTTTGGACGACATGCTATGCTATACTATGACTTTTTTTCATGATTTTGGACCGACATGCTATACTATGACTTTTTTTCATGATTTTGGACGACATGCTATACTATGACGTTTTTTCATGATTTTGGACGACATGCTATACTATGACTTTTTTTCATGATTTTGGACGACATGCTATACTATGACTTTTTTTCATGATTTTGGACGACATGCTATACTATGACTTTTTTTCATGATTTTGGACGACATGCTATACTATGACTTTTTTTCATGATTTTGGACGACATGCTATACTATGACTTTTTTTCATGATTTTGGACGACATGCTATACTATGACTTTTTTTCATGATTTTGGACGACATGCTATACTATGACTTTTTTTCATGATTTTGGACGACATGCTATACTATGACTTTTTTTCATGATTTTGGACGACATGCTATACTATGACTTTTTTTCATGATTTGGACGACATGCTATACTATGACTTTTTTCATGATTTTGGACGACATGCTATACTATGACTTTTTTTCATGATTTTGGACGACATGCTATACTATGACTTTTTTTCATGATTTTGGACGACATGCTATACTATGACTTTTTTTCATGATTTTGGACGACATGCTATACTATGACTTTTTTTCATGATTTTGGACGACATGCTATACTATGACTTTTTTTCATGATTTTGGACGACATGCTATACTATGACTTTTTTTCATGATTTTGGACGACATGCTATACTATGACTTTTTTTCATGATTTTGGACGACATGCTATACTATGACTTTTTTTCATGATTTTGGACGACATGCTATACTATGACTTTTTTTCATGATTTGGACATGCTATACTATGACGTTTTTTTCATGATTTTGGACGACATGCTATACTATGACTTTTTTTCATGATTTTGGACGACATGCTATACTATGACTTTTTTTCATGATTTTGGACATGCTATACTATGACTTTTTTTCATGATTTGGACCGACATGCTATACTATGACTTTTTTTCATGATTTTGGACGACATGCTATACTATTTTTTCATGATTTTGGACGACATGCTATACTATGACTTTTTTTCATGATTTTGGACGACATGCTATACTATGACTTTTTTTCATGATTTTGGACGACATGCTATACTATGACTTTTTCTCATGATTTTGGACGACATGCTATACTATGACTTTTTTTCATGATTTTGGACGACATGCTATACTATGACTTTTTTTCATGATTTTGGCCGACATGCTATACTATGACTTTTTTTCATGATTTTGGACGACATGCTATACTATGACTTTTTTTCATGATTTTGGACGACATGCTATACTATGACTTTTTTTCATGATTTTGGACGACATGCTATACTATGACGTTTTTTTTCATGATTTTGGACGACATGCTATACTATGACGTTTTTTCATGATTTTGGACGACATGCTATACTATGACTTTTTTTCATGATTTTGGACGACATGCTATACTATGACTTTTTTTCATGATTTTGGACGACATGCTATGCTATACTATGACTTTTTTTCATGATTTTGGACGACATGCTATACTATGACTTTTTTTCATGATTTTGGACGACATGCTATACTATGACTTTTTTTCATGATTTTGGACGACATGCTATACTATGACTTTTTTTCATGATTTTGGACGACATGCTATACTATGACTTTTTTTCATGATTTTGGACGACATGCTATACTATGACTTTTTTTCATGATTTCGGACGACATGCTATACTATGACTTTTTTTCATGATTTTGAATGAAATGCTATACTATGACTTTTTTTCATGATTTTGGACGACCACATGCTATACTATGACTTTTTTTCATGATTTTGGACGACATGCTATACTATGACTTTTTTTCATGATTTTGGGACCACATGCTATACTATGACTTTTTTTTCATGATTTTGGACGACATGCTATACTATGACTTTTTTTCATGATTTTGGACGACATGCTATACTATGACGTTTTTTCATGATTTTGGACGACATGCTATACTATGACTTTTTTTCATGATTTTGGACGACATGCTATACTATGACTTTTTTTCATGATTTTGGACGACATGCTATACTATGATGATTTTTCATGATTTTGGACGACATGCTATACTATGACTTTTTTTCATGATTTTGGACGACATGCTATACTATGACTTTTTTTCATGATTTTGGACGACATGCTATACTATGACGTTTTTTCATGATTTTGGACGACATGCTATACTATGACTTTTTTTCATGATTTTGGACGACATGCTATACTATGACTTTTTTCATGATTTTGGACGACATGCTATACTATGACTTTTTTTCATGATTTTGGACGACATGCTATACTATGACTTTTTTTCATGATTTTGGACGACATGCTATACTATGACTTTTTTTCATGATTTTGGACGACATGCTATACTATGACTTTTTTTCATGATTTTGGACGACATGCTATACTATGACTTTTTTTCATGATTTTGGACCACATGCTACTATGACTTTTTTTTTTCATGATTTTGGACGACATGCTATACTATGACTTTTTTTCATGATTTTGGCGACATGCTATATACTATGACTTTTTTTCATGATTTTGGACGACATGCTATACTATGACTTTTTTTCATGATTTTGGACGACATGCTATACTATGACTTTTTTTCATGATTTTGGACGACATGCTATACTATGACTTTTTTTCATGATTTTGGACGACATGCTATACTATGACTTTTTTTCATGATTTTGGACGACATGCTATACTATGACTTTTTTTCATGATTTTGGACGACATGCTATACTATGACTTTTTTTCATGATTTTGGACGACATGCTATACTATGACGTTTTTTCATGATTTTGGACGACATGCTATACTATGACTTTTTTTCATGATTTTGGACGACATGCTATACTATGACGTTTTTCATGATTTTGGACATGCTATACTATGACTTTTTTTCATGATTTTGGACACATGCTATACTATGACTTTTTTTCATGATTTTGGACACATGCTATACTATGACTTTTTTTCATGATTTTGGACGACATGCTATACTATGACTTTTTTTCATGATTTTGGACGACATGCTATACTATGACTTTTTTTCATGATTTTGGACCGACATGCTATACTATGACTTTTTTTCATGATTTTGGACGACATGCTATACTATGACTTTTTTTCATGATTTTGGACCGACATGCTATACTATGACTTTTTTTTCATGATTTTGGACGACATGCTATACTATGACTTTTTTTCATGATTTTGGACGACATGCTATACTATGACTTTTTTTCATGATTTTGGACGACATGCTATACTATGACTTTTTTTCATGATTTTGGACGACATGCTATAATATGACTTTTTTTCATGATTTTGGACGACATGCTATACTATGACTTTTTTTCATGATTTGTGACCACACACTATACTATGACTTTTTTTCATGATTTTGGACGACATGCTATACTATGACTTTTTTTCATGATTTTGGACCGACATGCTATACTATGACTTTTTTTCATGATTTTGGACGATGCTATACATTACTATGACTTTTTTTCATGATTTTGGACGACATGCTATACTATGACGTTTTGTTTTTTCATGATTTTGGACGACATGCTATACTATGACTTTTTTTCATGATTTTGGACGACATGCTATACTATGACTTTTTTTCATGATTTTGGACGACATGCTATACTATGACGCTTTTTTTTTTCATGATTTTGGACGACATGCTATACTATGACTTTTTTTCATGATTTTGGACGACATGCTATACTATGACTTTTTTTCATGATTTTGGACGACATGCTATACTATGACTTTTTTTCATGATTTTGGACGACATGCTATACTATGACTTTTTTTCATGATTTTGGACGACATGCTATACTATGACTTTTTTTCATGATTTTGGACGACATGCTATACTATGACTTTTTTTCATGATTTTGGACGACATGCTATACTATGACTTTTTTTCATGATTTTGGACGACATGCTATACTATGACTTTTTTTCATGATTTTGGACGACATGCTATACTATGACTTTTTTTCATGATTTTGGACGACATGCTATACTATGACTTTTTTTCATGATTTTGGGACGACATGCTATACTATGACTTTTTTTCATGATTTTGGACGACATGCTATACTATGACTTTTTTTCATGATTTTGGACCACATGCTATACTATGACTTTTTTTTCATGATTTTCGGACGACATGCTATACTATGACTTTTTTTCATGATTTTGGACGACATGCTATACTATGACGTTTTTTCATGATTTTGGACGACATGCTATACTATGACTTTTTTTCATGATTTTGGACGACATGCTATACTATGACTTTTTTTCATGATTTTGGACGACATGCTATACTATGACTTTTTTTCATGATTTTGGACGACATGCTATACTATGACTTTTTTTTCATGATTTTGGACGACATGCTATACTATGACTTTTTTTTCATGATTTTGGACGACATGCTATACTATGACTTTTTTTCATGATTTTGGACGACATGCTATACTATGACTTTTTTTCATGATTTTGGACGACATGCTATACTATGACTTTTTTTCATGATTTTGGACGACATGCTATACTATGACGTTTTTTCATGATTTTGGACGACATGCTATACTATGACTTTTTTTCATGATTTTGGACGACATGCTATACTATGACTTTTTTTCATGATTTTGGACGACATGCTATATACTATGACGTTTTTTCATGGTTTTGGACGACATGCTATACTATGACTTTTTTTCATGATTTTGGACATGACATGCTATACTATGACTTTTTTTCATGATTTTGGACCGACATGCTATACTATGACTTTTTTTCATGATTTTGGACGACATGCTATACTATGACTTTTTTTCATGATTTTGGACGACATGCTATACTATGACTTTTTTTCATGATTTTGGACGACATGCTATACTATGACTTTTTTTCATGATTTTGGACGACATGCTATACTATGACTTTTTTTCATGATTTTATCCGACATGCTATACTATGACTTTTTTTCATGATTTTGGACGACATGCTATACTATGACTTTTTTTCATGATTTTGGACGACATGCTATACTATGACTTTTTTTCATGATTTTGGACGACATGCTATACTATGACTTTTTTTCATGATTTTGGACGACATGCTATACTATGACTTTTTTTTCATGATTTTGGACGACATGCTATACTATGACTTTTTTTCATGATTTTGGACGACATGCTATACTATGACTTTTTTTCATGATTTTGGACGACATGCTATACTATGACTTTTTTTCATGATTTTGGACGACATGCTATACTATGACTTTTTTTCATGATTTTGGACGACATGCTATACTATGACTTTTTTTCATGATTTTGGACGACATGCTATACTATGACTTTTTTTCATGATTTTGGACGACATGCTATACTATGACTTTTTTTCATGATTTTGGACGACATGCTATACTATGACTTTTTTTCATGATTTTGGACGACATGCTATACTATGACTTTTTTTCATGATTTTGGACGACATGCTATACTATGACTTTTTTTCATGATTTTGGACGACATGCTATACTATGACTTTTTTTTCATGATTTGGACGACATGCTATACTATGACTTTTTTTCATGATTTTGGACGACATGCTATACTATGACTTTTTTTCATGATTTTGGACCGACATGCTATACTATGACTTTTTTTCATGATTTTGGACGACATGCTATACTATGACTTTTTTTCATGATTTTGGACGACATGCTATACTATGACTTTTTTTCATGATTTTGGACGACATGCTATACTATGACTTTTTTTCATGATTTTGGACGACATGCTATACTATGACTTTTTTCATGATTTTGGACGACATGCTATACTATGACTTTTTTTCATGATTTTGGACGACATGCTATACTATGACTTTTTTCATGATTTTGGACGACATGCTATACTATGACTTTTTTTCATGATTTTGGACGACATGCTATACTATGACTTTTTTTCATGATTTTGGACGACATGCTATACTATGACTTTTTTTCATGATTTTGGACGACATGCTATACTATGACTTTTTTTCATGATTTTGGACGACATGCTACTATGACTCATGACACTTTTTTCATGATTTTGGACGACATGCTATACTATGACTTTTTTTCATGATTTTGGACGACATGCTATACTATGACTTTTTTCATGATTTTGGACGACATGCTATACTATGACTTTTTTTCATGATTTTGGACCGACATGCTATACTATGACTTTTTTTCATGATTTTGGACGACATGCTATACTATGACTTTTTTTTCATGATTTTGGACGACATGCTATACTATGACTTTTTTTCATGATTTTGGACGACATGCTATACTATGACTTTTTTTCATGATTTGGACGACATATGCTATACTATGACTTTTTTTCATGATTTTGGACACATGCTATACTATGACTTTTTTTCATGATTTTGGACACATGCTATACTATGACTTTTTTTCATGATTTTGGACGACATGCTATACTATGACTTTTTTTCATGATTTTGGACGACATGCTTATACTATGACTTTTTTCATGATTTTGGACGACATGCTATACTATGACTTTTTTTCATGATTTTGGACGACATGCTATACTATGACTTTTTTTCATGATTTTGGACACATGCTATACTATGACTTTTTTTCATGATTTTGGACGACATGCTATACTATGACTTTTTTTCATGATTTTGGACGACATGCTATACTATGACTTTTTTTCATGATTTTGGACGACATGCTATACTATGACTTTTTTTCATGATTTTGGACGACATGCTATACTATGACTTTTTTTCATGATTTTGGACGACATGCTATACTATGACTTTTTTTCATGATTTTGGACGACATGCTATACTATGACTTTTTTTCATGATTTTGGACGACATGCTATACTATGACTTTTTTTCATGATTTGGACGACATGCTATACTATGACTTTTTTTCATGATTTTGGACGACATGCTATACTATGACTTTTTTCATGATTTTGGACGACATGCTATACTATGACTTTTTTCATGATTTTGGACGACATGCTATACTATGACTTTTTTTCATGATTTTGGACGACATGCTATACTATGACGTTTTTTCATGATTTTGGACGACATGCTATACTATGACTTTTTTTCATGATTTTGGACGACATGCTATACTATGACGTTTTTTCATGATTTTGGACGACATGCTATACTATGACTTTTTTTCATGATTTTGGACCGACATGCTATACTATGACTTTTTTTCATGATTTTGGACCACATGCTATACTATGACTTTTTTTCATGATTTTGGACGACATGCTATACTATGACTTTTTTTCATGATTTTGGACGACATGCTATACTATGACTTTTTTTCATGATTTTGGACGACATGCTATACTATGACGTGATTTCATGATTTTGGACGACATGCTATACTATGACTTTTTTTCATGATTTTGGACGACATGCTATACTATGACTTTTTTTCATGATTTTGGACGACATGCTATACTATGACTTTTTTTCATGATTTGGACGACATGCTATACTATGACTTTTTTTCATGATTTTGGACGACATGCTATACTATGACTTTTTTTCATGATTTTGGACGACATGCTATACTATGACTTTTTTTTCATGATTTTGGACGACATGCTATACTATGACTTTTTTTCATGATTTTGGACGACATGCTATACTATGACTTTTTTCATGATTTTGGACGACATGCTATACTATGACTTTTTTTCATGATTTTGGACGACATGCTATACTATGACTTTTTTTCATGATTTTGGACGACATGCTATACTATGACTTTTTTTCATGATTTTGGACGACATGCTATACTATGACTTTTTTTCATGATTTTGGACGACATGCTATACTATGACTTTTTTTCATGATTTTGGACGACATGCTATACTATGACTTTTTTTCATGATTTTGGACGACATGCTATACTATGATTTTTTTTTTCATGATTTTGGACGACATGTGCTATACTATGACTTTTTTTCATGATTTTGGACGACATGCTATACTATGACTTTTTTTCATGATTTTTGACGACATGCTATACTATGACTTTTTTTTCATGATTTTGGACGACATGCTATACTATGACTTTTTTTTCATGATTTTGGACGACATGCTATACTATGACTTTTTTTCATGATTTTGGACGACATGCTATACTATGAATTTTTCATGATTTTGGACGACATGCTATACTATGACTTTTTTTCATGATTTTGGACGACATGCTATACTATGACTTTTTTTCATGATTTTGGACGACATGCTATACTATGACTTTTTTTCATGATTTTGGACGACATGCTATACTATGACTTTTTTTCATGATTTTGGACGACATGCTATACTATGACTTTTTTCATGGTTTTAGACGACATGCTATACTATGACTTTTTTTCATGATTTTGGACGACATGCTATACTATGACTTTTTTTCATGATTTTGGACGACATGCTTTATACTATGACTTTTTTTCATGATTTGGACGACATGCTATACTATGACTTTTTTTCATGATTTTGGGACGACATGCTATACTATGACTTTTTTTCATGATTTTGGACGACATGCTATACTATGACTTTTTTTCATGATTTTGGACGACATGCTATACTATGACTTTTTTTCATGATTTTAGATGACATGCTATACTATGACTTTTTTTTTTTCATGATTTTGGACGACATGCTATACTATGACTTTTTTTTCATGATTTTGGACGACATGCTATACTATGACTTTTTTTCATGATTTTGGACGACATGCTATACTATGACTTTTTTTCATGATTTTGGACGACATGCTATACTATGACTTTTTTTCATGATTTTGGACGACATGCTATACTATGACTTTTTTTCATGATTTTGGACGACATGCTATACTATGACTTTTTTTCATGATTTTGGACGACATGCTATACTATGACTTTTTTTCATGATTTTGGACGACATGCTATACTATGACTTTTTTTCATGATTTTGGACGACATGCTTATACTATGACTTTTTTTTCATGATTTTGGACGACATGCTATACTATGACTTTTTTTCATGATTTTGGACGACATGCTATACTATGACTTTTTTTCATGATTTTGGACGACATGCTATACTATGACTTTTTTTCATGATTTTGGACGACATGCTATACTATGACTTTTTTTTTTCATGATTTTGGACGACATGCTATACTATGACTTTTTTTTCATGATTTTGGACCACATGCTATACTATGACTTTTTTTCATGATTTTGGACGACATGCTATACTATGACTTTTTTTCATGATTTTGGACGACATGCTATACTATGACTTTTTTTTCATGATTTTGGACGACATGCTATACTATGACTTTTTTTCATGATTTTGGACGACATGCTATACTATGACTTTTTTTCATGATTTTGGACGACATGCTATACTATGACTTTTTTTCATGATTTTGGACGACATGCTATACTATGACTTTTTTTCATGATTTTGGACGACATGCTATACTATGACTTTTTTTTCATGATTTTGGACGACATGCTATACTATGACTTTTTTTCATGATTTTGGACGACATGCTATACTATGACTTTTTTTCATGATTTTGGACGACATGCTATACTATGACTTTTTTTCATGATTTTGGACGACATGCTATACTATGACTTTTTTTCATGATTTTGGACGACATGCTATACTATGACTTTTTTTCATGATTTTGGACGACATGCTATACTATGACTTTTTTTTCATGATTTTGGACGACATGCTATACTATGACTTTTTTTTCATGATTTTGGACGACATGCTATACTATGACTTTTTTTCATGATTTTGGACCGACATGCTATACTATGACTTTTTTTCATGATTTTGGACGACATGCTATACTATGACTTTTTTTCATGATTTTGGACCGACATGCTATACTATGACTTTTTTTCATGATTTTGGACGACATGCTATACTATGACTTTTTTTCATGATTTTCGGACGACATGCTATACTATGACTTTTTTTCATGATTTTGGACGACATGCTATACTATGACTTTTTTTCATGATTTTGGACACATGCTATACTATGACTTTTTTTCATGATTTTGGACCACATGCTATACTATGACTTTTTTTCATGATTTTGGACGACATGCTATACTATGACTTTTTTTCATGATTTTGGACGACATGCTATACTATGACTTTTTTTTCATGATTTTGGACGACATGCTATACTATGACTTTTTTTCATGATTTTGGACGACATGCTATACTATGACTTTTTTTCATGATTTTGGACGACATGCTATACTATGACTTTTTTTCATGATTTTGGACGACATGCTATACTATGACTTTTTTTCATGATTTTGGACGACATGCTATACTATGACTTTTTTTCATGATTTTGGACGACATGCTATACTATGACTTTTTTTCATGATTTTGGACGACATGCTATACTATGACTTTTTTTCATGATTTTGGACCACATGCTATACTATGACTTTTTTTCATGATTTTGGACGACATGCTATACTATGACTTTTTTTCATGATTTTGGACGACATGCTATACTATGACGTTTTTTCATGATTTTGGACCACATGCTATACTATGACTTTTTTTCATGATTTTGGACCACATGCTATACTATGACTTTTTTTCATGATTTTGGACGACATGCATGCTATACTATGACTTTTTTTCATGATTTTGGACGACATGCTATACTATGACTTTTTTTCATGATTTTGGACGACATGCTATACTATGACTTTTTTTCATGATTTTGGACGACATGCTATACTATGACTTTTTTTCATGATTTTGGACGACATGCTATACTATGACTTTTTTTCATGATTTTGGACGACATGCTATACTATGACTTTTTTTCATGATTTTGGACGACATGCTATACTATGACTTTTTTTCATGATTTTGGACGACATGCTATACTATGACTTTTTTTCATGATTTTGGACGACATGCTATACTATGACTTTTTTTCATGATTTTGGACGACATGCTATACTATGACTTTTTTTCATGATTTTGGACGACATGCTATACTATGACTTTTTTTCATGATTTTGGACGACATGCTATACTATGACTTTTTTTCATGATTTTGGACGACATGCTATACTATGACTTTTTTTCATGATTTTGGACGACATGCTATACTATGACTTTTTTTCATGATTTTGGACGACATGCTATACTATGACTTTTTTTCATGATTTTGGACGACATGCTATACTATGACTTTTTTTTCATGATTTTGGACGACATGCTATACTATGACTTTTTTTCATGATTTTGGACGACATGCTATATATGACTTTTTTTCATGATTTTGGACGACATGCTATACTATGACTTTTTTTCATGATTTTGGACGACATGCTATACTATGACTTTTTTTCATGATTTTGGACGACATGCTATACTATGACTTTTTTTCATGATTTTGGACGACATGCTATACTATGACATTTTTTCATGATTTTGGAAGACATGCTATACTATGACTTTTTTTCATGATTTCGGACGACATGCTATATACTATGACTTTTTTTCATGATTTTGGACGACATGCTATACTATGACTTTTTTTTCATGATTTTGGACGACATGCTATACTATGACTTTTTTTCATGATTTTGGACGACATGCTATACTATGACTTTTTTTCATGATTTTGGACGACATGCTATACTATGACTTTTTTTCATGATTTTGGACGACATGCTATACTATGACTTTTTTTCATGATTTTGGACGACATGCTATACTATTTTTTCATGATTTTGGACGACATGCTATACTATGACTTTTTTTTCATGATTTTGGACGACATGCTATACTATGACTTTTTTTCATGATTTTGGACACATGCTATACTATGACTTTTTTTCATGATTTTGGACGACATGCTATACTATGACTTTTTTTTCATGATTTTGGACGACATGCTATACTATGACTTTTTTTCATGATTTTGGACCGACATGCTATACTATGACTTTTTTTCATGATTTTGGACGACATGCTATACTATGACTTTTTTCATGATTTTGGACGACATGCTATACTATGACTTTTTTTCATGATTTTGGACGACATGCTATACTATGACTTTTTTTCATGATTTTGGACACATGCTATACTATGACTTTTTTTCATGATTTTGGACGACATGCTATACTATGACTTTTTTTCATGATTTTGGACGACATGCTATACTATGACTTTTTTTCATGATTTTGGACGACATGCTATACTATGACTTTTTTTCATGATTTTGGACGACATGCTATACTATGACTTTTTTTCATGATTTTGGACGACATGCTATACTATGACTTTTTTTCATGATTTTGGACACATGCTATACTATGACTTTTTTTCATGATTTTGGACACATGCTATACTATGACTTTTTTTCATGATTTTGGACGACATGCTATACTATGACTTTTTTTCATGATTTTGGACGACATGCTATACTATGACTTTTTTTCATGATTTTGGACATCATGCTATACTATGACTTTTCATGTTTTTGGGATTTGGAACGACATGCTATACTATGACTTTTTTTCATGATTTTGGACGACATGCTATACTATGACTTTTTTTCATGATTTTGGACGACATGCTATACTATGACTTTTTTTCATGATTTTGGACGACATGCTATACTATGACTTTTTTTCATGATTTTGGACGACATGCTATACTATGACTTTTTTTCATGATTTTGGACGACATGCTATATACTATGACTTTTTTCATGATTTTGGACGACATGCTATACTATGACTTTTTTTCATGATTTTGGACGACATGCTATACTATGACTTTTTTTCATGATTTTGGACGACATGCTATACTATGACTTTTTTTCATGATTTTGGACGACATGCTATACTATGACTTTTTTTTTTCATGATTTTGGACGACATGCTATACTATGACTTTTTTTCATGATTTTGGACGACATGCTATACTATGACTTTTTTTCATGATTTTGGACGACATGCTATACTATGACTTTTTTTCATGATTTTGGACGACATGCTATACTATGACTTTTTTTCATGATGATTTGGACGACATGCTATACTATGACTTTTTTTCATGATTTTGGACGACATGCTATACTATGACTTTTTTTCATGATTTTGGACGACATGCTATACTATGACTTTTTTTCATGATTTTGGACGGACATGCTATACTATGACTTTTTTTCATGATTTTGGACGACATGCTATACTATGACGTTTTTTCATGATTTTGGGACGACATGCTATACTATGACTTTTTTTCATGATTTTGGACGACATGCTATACTATGACTTTTTTTCATGATTTTGGACGACATGCTATACTATGACTTTTTTTCATGATTTTGGACGACATGCTATACTATGACTTTTTTTCATGATTTTGGACGACATGCTATACTATGACGTTTTTTCATGATTTTGGACGACATGCTATACTATGACTTTTTTTCATGATTTTGGACGACATGCTATACTATGACTTTTTTTCATGATTTTGGACGACATGCTATACTATGACTTTTTTTCATGATTTTGGACGACATGCTATACTATGACTTTTTTTCATGATTTTGGACGACATGCTATACTATGACTTTTTTTCATGATTTTGGACGACATGCTATACTATGATTTTTTCTCATGATTTTGGACGACATGCTATACTATGACTTTTTTTCATGATTTTGGACGACATGCTATACTATGACTTTTTTTCATGATTTTGGACGACATGCTATACTATGACTTTTTTTCATGATTTTGGGACATGCTATACTATGACTTTTTTTCATGATTTTGGACGACATGCTATACTATGACTTTTTTTCATGATTTTGGACGACATGCTATACTATGACTTTTTTTCATGATTTTGGACACAGACATGCTATACTATGACTTTTTTTCATGATTTTGGACGACATGCTATACTATGACTTTTTTTTCATGATTTTGGACGACATGCTATACTATGACTTTTTTTCATGATTTTGGACGACACATGCTATACTATGACTTTTTTCATGATTTTGGACCGACATGCTATACTATGACTTTTTTTCATGATTTTGGACGACATGCTATACTATGACTTTTTTTCATGATTTTGGACGACATGCTATACTATGACTTTTTTTCATGATTTTGGACGACATGCTATACTATGACTTTTTTTTCATGATTTTGGACGACATGCTATACTATGACTTTTTTTCATGATTTTGGACACATGCTATACTATGACTTTTTTTCATGATTTTGGACGACATGCTATACTATGACTTTTTTTTCATGATTTTGGACGACATGCTATACTATGACTTTTTTTCATGATTTTGGACGACATGCTATACTATGACTTTTTTTCATGATTTTGGACGACATGCTATACTATGACTTTTTTTCATGATTTTGGACGACATGCTATACTATGACTTTTTTTCATGATTTTGGACGACATGCTATACTATGACTTTTTTTCATGATTTTGGACGACATGCTATACTATGACTTTTTTTCATGATTTTGGACGACATGCTATACTATGACTTTTTTTCATGAATTTTGGACGACATGCTATACTATGACTTTTTTTCATGATTTTGGACGACATGCTATACTATGACTTTTTTTCATGATTTTGGACGACATGCTATACTAATGACTTTTTTTCATGAATTTTGGACGACATGCTATACTATGACTTTTTTTCATGATTTTGGACGACATGCTATACTATGACGTTTTTTCATGATTTTGGACCACGACAACATGCTATACTATGACTTTTTTTCATGATTTTGGACGACATGCTATACTATGACTTTTTTTCATGATTTTGGACGACATGCTATACTATGACTTTTTTTCATGATTTTGGACGACATGCTATACTATGACTTTTTTTCATGATTTGGACGACATGCTATACTATGACTTTTTTTCATGATTTTGGACGACATGCTATACTATGAACTTTTTTTCATGATTTTGGACGACATGCTATACTATGACTTTTTTTCATTGATTTTGGACGACATGCTATACTATGACTTTTTTCATGATTTTGGACGACATGCTATACTATGACTTTTTTTCATGATTTTGGACGACATGCTATACTATGACTTTTTTTCATGATTTTGGACGACCACATGCTATACTATGACTTTTTTTCATGAATTTTGGACGACATGCTAATAACTATGACTTTTTTTCATGATTTTGGACGACATGTATACTATGACTTTTTTTTCATGATTTTGGACGACGACATGCTATACTATGACTTTTTTTCATGATTTTGGACGACATGCTATACTATGACTTTTTTTCATGATTTTGGACGACATGCTATACTATGACTTTTTTTTCATGATTTTGGACGACATGCTATACTATGACTTTTTTTTTCATGATTTTGGACGACATGCTATACTATGACTTTTTTTTTCATGATTTTGGACGACATGCTATACTATGACGTTTTTTTCATGATTTTGGACGACATGCTATACTATGACTTTTTTTCATGATTTTGGACGACATGCTATACTATGACTTTTTTTCATGATTTTGGACGACGACATGCTATACTTATGACTTTTTTCATGATTTTGGACGACATGCTATACTATGACTTTTTTTCATGATTTTGGACGACATGCTATACTATGACTTTTTTTCATGATTTTGGACGACATGCTATACTATGACTTTTTTTTCATGATTTTGGACGACATGCTATACTATGACTTTTTTTCATGATTTTGGACGACATGCTATACTATGACCTTTTTTTCATGATTTTGGACAACATGCTATACTATGACTTTTTTTCATGATTTTGGGACATGCTATACTATGACTTTTTTTCATGATTTTGGACGACATGCTATACTATGACTTTTTTTCATGATTTTGGATGACATGCTATACTATGACTTTTTTTTTCATGAGTTTGGACGACATACTATACTATGACTTTTTTTTCATGATTTTGGACGACATGCTATACTATGACTTTTTTTCATGATTTTTGGACGACATGCTATACTATGACTTTTTTTCATGATTTGGAACGACATGCTATACTATGACTTTTTTTCATGATTTTGGACGACATGCTATACTATGACTTTTTTTCATGATTTTGGACGACATGCTATACTATGACTTTTTTTCATGATTTTGGACGACATGCTATACTAGGACTTTTTTTCATGATTTTGGACGACATGCTATACTATGAATTTTTTTCATGATTTTGGACGACATGCTATACTATGACTTTTTTTCATGATTTTGGACCACATGCTATACTATGACTTTTTTTCATGATTTTGGACACGACATGCTATACTATGACTTTTTTTCATGATTTTGGACGACATGCTATACTATGACTTTTTTTTTCATGATTTTGGGGACATGCTATACTATGACTTTTTTT
This sequence comes from Cephalopholis sonnerati, assembly GCA_019142605.1. Taxonomy (NCBI): domain Eukaryota; kingdom Metazoa; phylum Chordata; class Actinopteri; order Perciformes; family Serranidae; genus Cephalopholis; species Cephalopholis sonnerati. The sequence goes on from JAGQAX010000024.1 coordinate 2,015,921, forward strand.
CATGATTTTGGACGACATGCTATACTATGACTTTTTTTCATGATTTTGGACGACATGCTATACTATGACTTTTTTTCATGATTTTGGACGACATGCTATACTATACTATGACTTTTTTTCATGATTTTGGACGACATGCTATACTATGACTTTTTTTTTCATGATTTTGGACGACATGCTATACTATGACTTTTTTTCATGATTTTGGACGACATGCTATATACTATGACTTTTTTTCATGATTTTGGACGAACATGCTATACTATGACTTTTTTTCATGATTTTGGACGACATGCTATACTATGACTTTTTTTTCATGATTTTGGACGACATGCTATACTATGACTTTTTTTCATGATTTTGGACGACATGCTATACTATGACTTTTTTTCATGATTTTGGACGACATGCTATACTATGACTTTTTTCATGATTTTGGACGACATGCTATACTATGACTTTTTTTCATGATTTTGGACGACATGCTATACTATGACTTTTTTTCATGATTTTGGACGACATGCTATACTATGACTTTTTTTCATGATTTTGGACGACATGCTATACTATGACTTTTTTTCATGATTTTGGACGACATGCTATACTATGACTTTTTTTCATGATTTTGGACGACATGCTATACTATGACTTTTTTTCATGATTTTGGACGACATGCTATACTATGACTTTTTTTCATGATTTTGGACGACATGCTATACTATGACTTTTTTTCATGATTTTGGACGACATGCTATACTATGACTTTTTTTCATGATTTTGGACGACATGCTATACTATGACTTTTTTTCATGATTTTGGACGACATGCTATACTATGACTTTTTTTCATGATTTTGGACGACATGCTATACTATGACTTTTTTTCATGATTTTGGACGACATGCTATACTATGACTTTTTTTCATGATTTTGGACACATGCTATACTATGACTTTTTTTCATGATTTTGGACGACGACATGCTATACTATGACTTTTTTTCATGATTTTGGACGACATGCTATACTATGACTTTTTTTCATGATTTTGGACGACATGCTATACTATGACTTTTTTTCATGATTTTGGACGACATGCTATACTATGACTTTTTTCATGATTTTGGACGACATGCTATACTATGACTTTTTTTCATGATTTTGGACGACATGCTATACTATGACTTTTTTTCATGATTTTGGACGACATGCTATACTATGACTTTTTTTCATGATTTTGGACGACATGCTATACTATGACTTTTTTTCATGATTTTGGACGACATGCTATACTATGACTTTTTTTCATGATTTTGGACGACATGCTATACTATGACTTTTTTTCATGATTTTGGACCACATGCTATACTATGACTTTTTTTCATGATTTTGGACGACATGCTATACTATGACTTTTTTTCATGATTTTGGACGACACATGCTATACTATGACTTTTTTTCATGATTTTGGACGACATGCTATACTATGACTTTTTTTCATGATTTTTGGACGACATGCTATACTATGACTTTTTTTCATGATTTTGGACGACATGCTATACTATGACTTTTTTTCATGAATTTTGGACACATGCTATACTATGACTTTTTTTCATGATTTTGGACGACATGCTATACTATGACTTTTTTTCATGATTTTGGACACATGCTATACTATGACTTTTTTTCATGATTTTGGACGACATGCTATACTATGACTTTTTTTCATGATTTTGGACGACATGCTATACTATGACTTTTTTTCATGATTTTGGACGACATGCTATACTATGACTTTTTTTCATGATTTTGGACGACATGCTATACTATGACTTTTTTTCATGATTTTGGACGACATGCTATACTATGACTTTTTTTCATGATTTTGGACCACATGCTATACTATGACTTTTTTTTTTCATGATTTTGGACGACATGCTATACTATGACTTTTTTTCATGATTTTGGACGACATGCTATACTATGACTTTTTTTCATGATTTTGGACGACATGCTATACTATGACTTTTTTTCATGATTTTGGACGACATGCTATACTATGACTTTTTTTCATGATTTTTGGACGACATGCTATACTATGACTTTTTTTCATGATTTTGGACGACATGCTATACTATGACTTTTTTTCATGATTTTGGACGACATGCTATACTATGACTTTTTTTCATGATTTTATTTTGGAACGACATGCTATACTATGACTTTTTTTCATGATTTTGGAACATGCTATACTATGACTTTTTTTCATGATTTTGGACGACATGCTATACTATGACTTTTTTTCATGATTTTGGACGACATGCTATACTATGACTTTTTTTCATGATTTTGGAACATGCTATACTATGACTTTTTTTCATGATTTTGGACGACATGCTATACTATGACTTTTTTTCATTATTTTGGACGACATGCTATACTATGACTTTTTTCATGATTTTGGACGACATGCTATACTATGACTTTTTTTCATGATTTTGGACGACATGCTATACTATGACTTTTTTTCATGATTTTCGTACGACATGCTATACTATGACTTTTTTTTCATGATTTTGGACCACATGCTATACTATGACTTTTTTCATGATTTTGGACGACATGCTATACTATGACTTTTTTTCATGATTTTGGACGACATGCTATACTATGACTTTTTTTCATGATTTTGGACCACATGCTATACTATGACTTTTTTTCATGATTTTGGACGACATGCTATACTATGACTTTTTTTCATGATTTTGGACGACATGCTATACTATGACTTTTTTTCATGATTTTGGACGACATGCTATACTATGACGTTTTTTTCATGATTTTGGACGACATGCTATACTATGACTTTTTTTCATGATTTTGGGACGACATGCTATACTATGACTTTTTTCATGATTTTGGACGACATGCTATACTATGACTTTTTTTCATGATTTTGGACGACATGCTATACTATGACTTTTTTTCATGATTTTGGACGACATGCTATACTATGACTTTTTTTCATGATTTTGGACGACATGCTATACTATGACTTTTTTTCATGATTTTGGACGACATGCTATACTATGACTTTTTTTCATGATTTTGGACGACATGCTATACTATGACTTTTTTTCATGATTTTGGACGACATGCTATACTATGACTTTTTTTCATGATTTTGGACGACATGCTATACTATGACTTTTTTTCATGATTTTGGACGACATGCTTACTATGACTTTTTTTTCATGATTTTGGACGACATGCTATACTATGACTTTTTTTCATGATTTTCGGACGACATGCTATACTATGACTTTTTTTCATGATTTTCGGACGACATGCTATACTATGAACTTTTTTTCATGATTTTGGACGACATGCTATACTATGACTTTTTTTCATGATTTTGGACGACATGCTATACTATGACTTTTTTTTTTCATGATTTTGGACGACATGCTATACTATGACTTTTTTTCATGATTTTGGACACATGCTATACTATGACGTTTTTTTCATGATTTTGGACGACATGCTATACTATGACTTTTTTTCATGATTTTGGACGACATGCTATACTATGACTTTTTTTCATGATTTTGGACGACATGCTATACTATGACTTTTTTTCATGATTTTGGACGACATGCTATACTATGACTTTTTTTCATGATTTTGGACGACATGCTATACTATGACTTTTTTTCATGATTTTGGACGACATGCTATACTATGACTTTTTTTCATGATTTTGGACGACATGCTATACTATGACTTTTTTTTCATGATTTTGGACGACATGCTATACTATGACTTTTTTTCATGATTTTGGACACATGCTATACTATGACTTTTTTTTCATGATTTTGGACGACATGCTATACTATGACTTTTTTTCATGATTTTGGACGACATGCTATACTATGACTTTTTTTCATGATTTTGGACGACATGCTATACTATGACTTTTTTTCATGATTTTGGACGACATGCTATACTATGACTTTTTTTCATGATGATTTGGACGACATGCTATACTATGACTTTTTTTCATGATTTTGGACGACATGCTATACTATGACTTTTTTTCATGATTTTGGACGACATGCTATACTATGACTTTTTTTCATGATTTTGGACGACATGCTATACTATGACTTTTTTTCATGATTTTGGACGACATGCTATACTATGACGTTTTTTTCATGATTTTGGACGACATGCTATACTATGACTTTTTTTCATGATTTTGGACGACATGCTATACTATGACTTTTTTTCATGATTTTGGACGACATGCTATACTATGACTTTTTTTCATGATTTTGGACCACATGCTATACTATGACTTTTTTTTCATGATTTTGGACGACATGCTATACTATGACTTTTTTTCATGATTTTGGACGACATGCTATACTATGACTTTTTTTCATGATTTTGGACGACATGCTATACTATGACTTTTTTTCATGATTTTGGACGACATGCTATACTATGACTTTTTTTCATGATTTTGGACCGACATGCTATACTATGACTTTTTTTCATGATTTTGGACGACATGCTATACTATGACTTTTTTTCATGATTTTGTCCGACATGCTATACTATGACTTTTTTCATGATTTTGGACGACATGCTATACTATGACTTTTTTTCATGATTTTGGACGACATGCTATACTATGACTTTTTTTCATGATTTTGGACGACATGCTATACTATGACTTTTTTTCATGATTTTGGACGACATGCTATACTATGACTTTTTTTCATGATTTTGGACGACATGCTATACTATGACTTTTTTTCATGATTTTGGACCGACATGCTATACTATGACTTTTTTTCATGATTTTGGACGACATGCTATACTATGACTTTTTTTCATGATTTTGGACGACATGCTATACTATGACGTTTTTTTTCATGATTTTGGACGACATGCTATACTATGACTTTTTTCATGATTTTGGACGACATGCTATACTATGACTTTTTTTCATGATTTTGGACGACATGCTATACTATGACTTTTTTTCATGATTTTGGACACATGCTATACTATGACTTTTTTCATGATTTTGGACGACATGCTATACTATGACTTTTTTCATGATTTTGGACGACATGCTATACTATGACTTTTTTTCATGATTTTGGACGACATGCTATACTATGACTTTTTTTCATGATTTTGGACACATGCTATACTATGACTTTTTTCATGATTTTGGACACATGCTATACTATGACTTTTTTCATGATTTTGGACGACATGCTATACTATGACTTTTTTTTCATGATTTTGGACGACATGCTATACTATGACTTTTTTTCATGATTTTGGACGACATGCTATACTATGACTTTTTTTCATGATTTTGGACGACATGCTATACTATGACTTTTTTTCATGATTTTGGACGACATGCTATACTATGACTTTTTTTCATGATTTTGGACACATGCTATACTATGACTTTTTTTCATGATTTTGGACGACATGCTATACTATGACTTTTTTTCATGATTTTGGACGACATGCTATACTATGACTTTTTTTCATGATTTTGGACGACATGCTATACTATGACTTTTTTTTCATGATTTTGGACGACATGCTATACTATGACTTTTTTTCATGATTTTGGACGACATGCTATACTATGACTTTTTTTCATGATTTTGGACGACATGCTTATACTATGACTTTTTTCATGATTTTGGACGACATGCTATACTATGACTTTTTTTCATGATTTTGGACGACATGCTATACTATGACTTTTTTTCATGATTTTGGACGACATGCTATACTATGACTTTTTTTCATGATTTTGGACGACATGCTATACTATGACTTTTTTTCATGATTTTGGACGACATGCTATACTATGACTTTTTTTCATGATTTTGGACGACATGCTATACTATGACTTTTTTCATGATTTTGGACACATGCTATACTATGACTTTTTTTCATGATTTTGGACGACATGCTATACTATGACTTTTTTCATGATTTTGGACGACATGCATGCTATGACTTTTTTTCATGATTTTGGACGACATGCTATACTATGACTTTTTTTCATGATTTTGGACGACATGCTATACTATGACTTTTTTTCATGATTTTTGGACCACATGCTATACTATGACTTTTTTTCATGATTTTGGACGACATGCTATACTATGACTTTTTTTCATGATTTTGGACGACATGCTATACTATGACTTTTTTTCATGATTTTGGACGACACATGCTATACTATGACTTTTTTTCATGATTTTGGACGACATGCTATACTATGACTTTTTTTCATGATTTTGGACGACATGCTATACTATGACTTTTTTTCATGATTTTGGACGACATGCTATACTATGACTTTTTTTTTTCATGATTTTGGACGACATGCTATACTATGACTTTTTTTCATGATTTTGGACGACATGCTATACTATGACTTTTTTTCATGATTTTGGACGACATGCTATACTATGACTTTTTTTCATGATTTTGGACGACATGCTATACTATGACTTTTTTTCATGATTTTGGACGACATGCTATACTATGACTTTTTTTCATGATTTTGGACGACATGCTATACTATGACTTTTTTTCATGATTTTGGACGACATGCTATACTATGACTTTTTTTCATGATTTTGGACGACATGCTATACTATGACTTTTTTTCATGATTTTGGACGACATGCTATACTATGACTTTTTTTCATGATTTTGGACGACATGCTATACTATGACTTTTTTTCATGATTTTGGACCGACATGCTATACTATGACTTTTTTTCATGATTTTGGACGACATGCTATACTATGACGTTTTTTCATGATTTTGGACGACATGCTATACTATGACTTTTTTCATGATTTTGGACGACATGCTATACTATGACTTTTTTTCATGATTTTGGACCGACATGCTATACTATGATTTTTTTCATGATTTTGGACGACATGCTATACTATGACTTTTTTTCATGATTTTGGACGACATGCTATACTATGACGTTTTTTTCATGATTTTGGACGACATGCTATACTATGACTTTTTTTCATGATTTTGGACGACATGCTATACTATGACTTTTTTTCATGATTTTGGACGACATGCTATACTATGACTTTTTTTCATGATTTTGGACGACATGCTATACTATGACTTTTTTTCATGATTTTGGACGACATGCTATACTATGACTTTTTTTCATGATTTTGGACGACATGCTATACTATGACTTTTTTTCATGATTTTGGACGACATGCTATACTATGACGTTTTTTTCATGATTTTGGACGACATGCTATACTATGACTTTTTTTTCATGATTTTGGACGACATGCTATACTATGACTTTTTTTCATGATTTTTGGACGACATGCTATACTATGACTTTTTTCATGATTTTGGACGACATGCTATACTATGACTTTTTTTCATGATTTTGGACGACATGCTATACTACTATGACTTTTTTTCATGATTTTGGACGACATGCTATACTATGACTTTTTTTCATGATTTTGGACGACATGCTATACTATGACTTTTTTTCATGATTTTGGACGACATGCTATACTATGACTTTTTTTCATGATTTTGGACCACATGCTATACTATGACTTTTTTTCATGATTTTGGACGACATGCTATACTATGACTTTTTTTTCATGATTTTGGACGACATGCTATACTATGACTTTTTTTCATGATTTTGGACGACATGCTATACTATGACTTTTTTTCATGATTTTGGACGACATGCTATACTATGACTTTTTTTCATGATTTTGGACGACATGCTATACTATGACTTTTTTTCATGATTTTGGACGACATGCTATACTATGACTTTTTTTCATGATTTTGGACGACATGCTATACTATGACTTTTTTTCATGATTTTGGACGACATGCTATACTATGACTTTTTTTCATGATTTTGGACGACATGCTATACTATGACTTTTTTTCATGATTTTGGACGACATGCTATACTATGACTTTTTTTCATGATTTTGGACGACATGCTATACTATGACTTTTTTTCATGATTTTGGACGACATGCTATACTATGACTTTTTTTCATGATTTTGGACGACACATGCTATACTATGACTTTTTTTCATGATTTTGGACACATGCTATACTATGACTTTTTTTCATGATTTTGGGACGACATGCTATACTATGACTTTTTTTCATGATTTTGGACGACATGCTATACTATGACTTTTTTTCATGATTTTGGACGACATGCTATACTATGATTTTTTCATGATTTTGGACGACATGCTATACTATGACTTTTTTTCATGATTTTGGACGACATGCTATACTATGACTTTTTTTCATGATTTTGGACGACATGCTATACTATGACTTTTTTTCATGATTTTGGACGACATGCTATACTATGACTTTTTTTCATGATTTTGGACGACATGCTATACTATGACTTTTTTCATGATTTTGGACGACATGCTATACTATGACTTTTTTTCATGATTTTGGACGACATGCTATACTATGACTTTTTTTCATGATTTTGGACGACATGCTATACTATGACTTTTTTTCATGATTTTGGACGACATGCTATACTATGACTTTTTTTCATGATTTTGGACGACATGCTATACTATGACTTTTTTTCATGATTTTGGACGACATGCTATACTATGACTTTTTTTCATGATTTTGGACGACATGCTATACTATGACTTTTTTTCATGATTTTGGACGACATGCTATACTATGACTTTTTTTCATGATTTTGGACGACATGCTATACTATGACTTTTTTTCATGATTTTGGACGACATGCTATACTATGACTTTTTTCATGATTTTGGACACATGCTATACTATGACTTTTTTCATGATTTTGGACGACATGCTATACTATGACTTTTTTTCATGATTTTGGACGACATGCTATACTATGACTTTTTTTTCATGATTTTGGACGACATGCTATACTATGACTTTTTTTCATGATTTTGGACGACATGCTATACTATGACTTTTTTTCATGATTTTGGACGACATGCTATACTATGACGTTTTTTACATGATTTTGGACGACATGCTATACTATGACTTTTTTTCATGATTTTGGACGACATGCTATACTATGACTTTTTTTCATGATTTTGGACGACATGCTATACTATGACTTTTTTTCATGATTTTGGACGACATGCTATACTATGACTTTTTTTCATGATTTTGGACGACATGCTATACTATGACTTTTTTTCATGATTTTGGACGACATGCTATACTATGACTTTTTTTCATGATTTTGGACGACATGCTATACTATGACTTTTTTTTCATGATTTTGGACCACATGCTATACTATGACTTTTTTTCATGATTTTGGACGACATGCTATACTATGACTGATTTCATGATTTTGGACGACATGCTATACTATGACTTTTTTCATGATTTTGGACGACATGCTATACTATGACTTTTTTTCATGATTTTGGACGACATGCTATACTATGACTTTTTTTCATGATTTTGGACGACATGCTATACTATGACTTTTTTTCATGATTTTGGACGACATGCTATACTATGACTTTTTTTCATGATTTTGGACGACATGCTATACTATGACTTTTTTTCATGATTTTGGACGACATGCTATACTATGACGTTTTTTTCATGATTTTGGACGACATGCTATACGATGACTTTTTTTCATGAGTTTGTACGACATGCTATACTATGACTTTTTTTCATGATTTTGGACGACATGCTATACTATGACTTTTTTTCATGATTTTGGACGACATGCTATACTATGACTTTTTTCATGATTGTCGACGACATGCTATACTATGACTTTTTTTCATGATTTTGGAAGACATGCTATACTATGACTTTTTTTCATGATTTTGGACGACATGCTATACTATGACTTTTTTTCATGATTTTGGACGACATGCTATACTATGACGTTTTTTTCATGATTTTGGACGACATGCTATACTATGACTTTTTTTCATGATTTTGGGACATGCTATACTATGACTTTTTTTCATGATTTTGGACGACATGCTATACTATGACTTTTTTTCATGATTTTGGACGACATGCTATACTATGACTTTTTTTCATGATTTTGGACGACATGCTATACTATGACTTTTTTTCATGATTTTGGACGACATGCTTTACTATGACTGATTTTTTTCATGATTTTGGACGACATGCTATACTATGACTTTTTTCATCATGATTTTGGACGACATGCTATACTATGACTTTTTTTCATGATTTTGGACGACATGCTACTACTATGACTTTTTTTCATGATTTTGGACACATGCTATACTATGACTTTTTTTCATGATTTTGGACGACATGCTATACTATGACTTTTTTTCATGATTTTGGACGACATGCTATACTATGACTTTTTTTCATGATTTTGGACGACATGCTATACTATGACTTTTTTTCATGATTTTGGACGACATGCTATACTATGACTTTTTTTCATGATTTTGGACGACATGCTATACTATGACTTTTTTTCATGATTTTGGACGACATGCTATACTATGACTTTTTTTTCATGATTTTGGACGACATGCTATACTATGACTTTTTTTCATGATTTTGGACGACATGCTATACTATGACTTTTTTTCATGATTTTGGACGACATGCTATACTATGACTTTTTTTCATGATTTTGGACGACATGCTATACTATGACTTTTTTTCATGATTTTGGACGACATGCTATACTATGACTTTTTTTCATGATTTTGGACGACATGCTATACTATGACTTTTTTTCATGATTTTGGACGACATGCTATACTATGACTTTTTTTCATGATTTTGGACGACATGCTATACTATGACTTTTTTTCATGATTTTGGACGACATGCTATACTATGACTTTTTTTCATGATTTTGGACGACATGCTATACTATGACTTTTTTTCATGATTTTGGACGACATGCTATACTATGACTTTTTTTCATGATTTTGGACGACATGCTATACTATGACTTTTTTTCATGATTTTGGACGACATGCTATACTATGACTTTTTTTCATGATTTTGGACCGACATGCTATACTATGACTTTTTTTCATGATTTTGGACGACATGCTATACTATGACTTTTTTTCATGATTTTGGACGACATGCTATACTATGACTTTTTTTCATGATTTTGGACGACATGCTATACTATGACTTTTTTTCATGATTTTGGACGACATGCTATACTATGACTTTTTTTCATGATTTTGGACGACATGCTATACTATGACTTTTTTCATGATTTTGGACGACATGCTATACTATGACTTTTTTTCATGATTTTGGACGACATGCTATACTATGACTTTTTTTCATGATTTTGGACGACATGCTATACTATGACTTTTTTTCATGATTTTGGACGACATGCTATACTATGACTTTTTTTCATGATTTTGGACGACATGCTATACTATGACTTTTTTTCATGATTTTGGACGACATGCTATACTATGACTTTTTTTCATGATTTTGGACACATGCTATACTATGACTTTTTTTCATGATTTTGGACACATGCTATACTATGACTTTTTTTCATGATTTTGGACGACATGCTATACTATGACTTTTTTTTCATGATTTTGGACGACATGCTATACTATGACTTTTTTTCATGATTTTGGACACATGCTATACTATGACTTTTTTTCATGATTTTGGACGACATGCTATACTATGACTTTTTTTCATGATTTTGGACGACATGCTATACTATGACTTTTTTTCATGATTTTGGACGACATGCTATACTATGACTTTTTTTCATGATTTTGGACGGACATGCTATACTATGACTTTTTTTCATGATTTTGGACGACATGCTATACTATGACTTTTTTTCATGATTTTGGACGACATGCTATACTATGACTTTTTTTCATGATTTTGGACGACATGCTATACTATGACTTTTTTTCATGATTTTGGACGACATGCTATACTATGACTTTTTTTCATGATTTTGGACGACATGCTATACTATGACTTTTTTTCATGATTTTGGAACACATGCTATACTATGACTTTTTTTCATGATTTTGGACGACATGCTATACTATGACTTTTTTTCATGATTTTGGACGACATGCTATACTATGACTTTTTTCATGATTTTGGACGACATGCTATACTATGACTTTTTTTCATGATTTTGGACGACATGCTATACTATGACTTTTTTTCATGATTTTGGACGACATGCTATACTATGACTTTTTTTCATGATTTTGGACCACATGCTATACTATGACTTTTTTTCATGATTTTGGACCACATGCTATACTATGACTTTTTTTCATGATTTTGGACCACATGCTATACTATGACTTTTTTTCATGATTTTGGACGACATGCTATACTATGACTTTTTTTCATGATTTTGGACGACATGCTATACTATGACTTTTTTTCATGATTTTGGACGACATGCTATACTATGACTTTTTTTCATGATTTTGGACGACATGCTATACTATGACTTTTTTTTCATGATTTTGGACCGACATGCTATACTATGACGTTTTTTCATGATTTTGGACGACATGCTATACTATGACGTTTTTTTCATGATTTTGGACGACATGCTATACTATGACTTTTTTTCATGATTTTGGACCACATGACTTTTTTTCATGATTTTGGACCACATGACTTTTTTTCATGATTTTGGACCACATGCTATACTATGACTTTTTTTTCATGATTTTGGACCACATGCTATACTATGACTTTTTTTCATGATTTTGGACGACATGCTATACTATGACTTTTTTTCATGATTTTGGACGACATGCTATACTATGACTTTTTTTCATGATTTTGGACGACATGCTATACTATGACTTTTTTTCATGATTTTGGACGACATGCTATACTATGACTTTTTTTCATGATTTTGGACGACATGCTATACTATGACTTTTTTTCATGATTTTGGACGACATGCTATACTATGACTTTTTTTCATGATTTTGGACGACATGCTATACTATGACTTTTTTTCATGATTTTGGACGACATGCTATACTATGACTTTTTTTCATGATTTTGGACGACATGCTATACTATGACGTTTTTTTCATGATTTTGGACGACATGCTATACTATGACTTTTTTTTCATGATTTTGGACGACATGCTATACTATGACTTTTTTTCATGATTTTGGACGACATGCTATACTATGACTTTTTTTCATGATTTTGGACGACATGCTATACTATGACTTTTTTTCATGATTTTGGACACATGCTATACTATGACTTTTTTTCATGATTTTGGACGACATGCTATACTATGACTTTTTTTCATGATTTTGGACGACATGCTATACTATGACTTTTTTTCATGATTTTGGACGACATGCTATACTATGACTTTTTTTCATGATTTTGGACTACATGCTATACTATGACTTTTTTTCATGATTTTGGACGACATGCTATACTATGACTTTTTTTCATGATTTTGGACGACATGCTATACTATGACTTTTTTTCATGATTTTGGACGACATATTGCTATACTATGACTTTTTTCATGATTTTGGACGACATGCTATACTATGACTTTTTTTCATGATTTTGGACGACATGCTATACTATGACTTTTTTTCATGATTTTGGACGACATGCTATACTATGACTTTTTTTTCATGATTTTGGACGACATGCTATACTATGACGTTTTTTTCATGATTTTGGACGACATGCTATACTATGACTTTTTTTCATGATTTTGGACCGACATGCTATACTATGACTTTTTTTCATGATTTTGGACGACATGCTATACTATGACTTTTTTTCATGATTTTGGACGACATGCTATACTATGACTTTTTTTCATGATTTTGGACGACATGCTATACTATGACTTTTTTTCATGATTTTGGACGACATGCTATACTATGACTTTTTTTCATGATTTTGGACGACATGCTATACTATGACTTTTTTCATGATTTTGGACGACATGCTATACTATGACTTTTTTTCATGATTTTGGACGACATGCTATACTATGACTTTTTTTCATGATTTTGGACGACATGCTAATATATGACTTTTTTTCATGATTTTGGACGACATGCTATACTATGACTTTTTTTCATGATTTTGGACGACATGCTATACTATGACTTTTTTTCATGATTTTGGACGACATGCTATACTATGACTTTTTTTCATGATTTTGGACGACATGCTATACTATGACTTTTTTTCATGATTTTGGACGACATGCTATACTATGACTTTTTTTCATGATTTTGGGACGACATGCTATACTATGACTTTTTTTCATGATTTTGGGACGACATGCTATACTATGACTTTTTTTCATGATTTTGGACGACATGCTATACTATGACGTTTTTTTCATGATTTTGGACGACATGCTATACTATGACTTTTTTTTTCATGATTTTGGACGACATGCTATACTATGACTTTTTTTTCATGATTTTGGACGACATGCTATACTATGACTTTTTTTCATGATTTTGGACGACATGCTATAGTATGACATTTTTTCATGATTTTGGACGACATGCTATACTATGACTTTTTTTCATGATTTTGGACGACATGCTATACTATGACTTTTTTTCATGATTTTGGACACATGCTATACTATGACTTTTTTTCATGATTTTGGACGACATGCTATACTATGACTTTTTTTCATGATTTTGGACGACATGCTTATACTATGACTTTTTTTTCATGATTTTGGACCGACATGCTATACTATGACTTTTTTTCATGATTTTGGACGACATGCTATACTATGACGTTTTTTCATGATTTTGGACGACATGCTATACTATGACTTTTTTTTCATGATTTTGGACCACATGCTATACTATGACTTTTTTCATGATTTTGGACGACATGCTATACTATGACTTTTTTTCATGATTTTGGACGACATGCTATACTATGGACTTTTTTTCATGATTTTGGACCGACATGCTATACTATGACTTTTTTTCATGATTTTGGACGACATGCTATACTATGACTTTTTTTCATGATTTTGGACAACATGCTATACTATGACTTTTTTCATGATTTTGGACGACATGCTATACTATGACTTTTTTTCATGATTTTGGACGACATGCTATACTATGACTTTTTTTCATGATTTTGGACGACATGCTATACTATGACTTTTTTTCATGATTTTGGACGACATGCTATACTATGACTTTTTTTTCATGATTTTGGACGACATGCTATACTATGACTTTTTTTCATGATTTTGGACGACATGCTATACTATGACTTTTTTTCATGATTTTTGGACCGACATGCTATACTATGACTTTTTTTCATGATTT
>JAGQAX010000024.1:2031493-2238993 GCA_019142605.1 Cephalopholis sonnerati
GTGTAATACTCACACTCACCTGTGTGTGTGTGTGTGTGCGCGCGCGCGCGCGCGCGTGTGTGTGTGTGTCCAGTGGAAGAACAACGGTCTGGCTCTGCTCTTCTGCGTCCTCCAGTTTCTGGCCTTCACCTGGTACAAACACACACACACACACACACACACACACATGTATAAACACACATATATGTACCTGTGTGTGTGTGTGTGACTGCAGCTGTGTGTCTCCACAGGTACGGACTGTCGTACATCCCGTTCGCCAGGTAACCCTTTCTCACTCTGCTCGTATCTCATGTGATGTTTTATATATTTGTAGTTTTCACATTTTTTCTCTTTCAGAGACGGAATCATCAAATTGTGTTCGATGTGTCTCTGAAGCCCCGCCCCCTCCATCTGTCTGACCAATCAGGACGCTGCCAGGTGTGTATCCAATCAGCAGCTGATGGACGGCCTTAAAACATTTCATCCTCGAAAACCTACAAACCGTCCAATCAGACGTCGGTTTTCCATGGAAACCAGTTACCTCTACATGTACATCTTGTTTTTGTCGTGTTAGCCACTGCTAGCTGTTAGCATGCTATCTTTAAATTGTTAACTGTTAGCATGCTAACTGTTAATTGTCATCTAATAACTGTTAGCTGTTAACGCTTAACTGCTAACTGTTAGCTGTTAGCGTGTTAACTGTTAATTGTTATCTAATAACCGTTTGCTATTAGCATGTTAACTGTTAATTGTTATCTAATAACCGTTAGCATGTGAACTGGTAACCATTAGCTTTAATCAAAATAACTGTTATCTTTTAACTGTTAGCATGCTAACTGTTAATTGTCATCTAATAACTGTTAGCTGTTAATGCTTAACTGCTAACTGTTAGCTTTAGCATGTTAACTGTTAATTGTTATCATAATAACCGTTTGCTGTTAGCATGTTAACTGTTAATTGTTATCTAATAACCGTTAGCATGTGAACTGGTAACCATTAGCTTTAATCAAAATAACTGTTATCTTTTAACTGTTAGGATGCTAACTGTTAATTGTCATCTAATAACTGTTAGCTGTTAATGCTTAACTGCTGACTGTTAGCTGTTAGCATGTTAACTGTTAATTGTTATCTAATAACCGTTTGCTGTTAGCATGTTAACTGTTAATTGTTATCTAATAACCGTTAGCATGTGAACTGGTAACCATTAGCTTTAATCAAAATAACTGTTATCTTTTAACTGTTAGCTGCTAACTGTTTGCTGTTAGCACGTCAACTGTTAACTGTTAGCTGTTAGCATGCTAACTGTTAATTGTTATCTAATAACTATTAGCTGTTAACGCTTAACTGCTAACTGTTAGCTGTTAGCATGTTAACTGTTAATTGTTATCTAATAACTGTTTGCTGTTAGCATGTTAACTGTTAATTGTTATCTAATAACCGTTAGCATGTGAACTGGTAACCATTAGCTTTAATCAAAATAATTGTTATCTTTTAACTGTTAGTTGCTAACTGTTAATTGTCATCTAATAACTGTTAGCTGTTAATGCTTAACTGCTAACTGTTAGCTGTTAGCATGTTAACTGTTAATTGTTATCTAATAACTGTTTGCTGTTAGCATGTTAACTGTTAATTGTTATCTAATAACCGTTAGCATGTGAACTGGTAACCATTAGCTTTAATCAAAATAATTGTTATCTTTTAACTGTTAGTTGCTAACTGTTAATTGTCATCTAATAACTGTTAGCTGTTAATGCTTAACTGCTAACTGTTAGCTGTTAGCATGTTAACTGTTAATTGTTATCTAATAACCGTTAGCATGTGAACTGGTAACCATTAGCTTTAATCAAAATAACTGTTATCTTTTAACTGTTAGCTTGCTAACTGTTCATTGTCATCTAATAACTGTTAGCTGTTAATGCTTAACTGCTAACTGTTAGCTGTTAGCATGTTAACTGTTAATTGTATATCTAATAACTGTTTGCTGTTAGCATGTTAACTGTTAATTGTTATCTAATAACCGTTAGCATGTGAACTGGTAACCATTAGCTTTAATCAAAATAACTGTTATCTTTAACTGTTAGCTGCTAACTGTTTGCTGTTAGCATGTTAACAGTTAATTGTTATCTAATAACTGTTTGCTGTTAGCATGTTAGCTGTTAGCATGTCAGCTATCCGTTGTGATATTTATATATTGTTACATATCTTAAATGGTCGTCATAGTTCGTGTGTTTTCAGAGACGAGACTTAACGATGAAGAACAAAATTTCAATCAGCTTTTAAATTTAACAACAGAAAAAAAAATAATTCTGCAGATTTCAAATGAAACATGAGAAAATAAAAACAATCTCATTTGAACAGTCACATGACAGGAAGACAGAGCTGCTGAAATACATGTTTAATAATTCATTAAAATACAACCTGAAGAATCTCCTGATGTGACGGCGGGGAGCGACCACTTCCTGTTTGCTGCTCGCAAAGAAAACGTCATCGTAACGTTAAAGTGACAAACAGAAAAAAACACAAAGTATTTTTTTGAGGTTCCAATGACAGTGATGATATTTTATTTACACACACAGACAGGACATTTGTGTAAAATACAAACTGAATGTTGTTTTTAATATTTCGTGTTTCATCAGAGTTTAAGATTTCCGACGCACCTCAAACGTCTCAGACAGGAGTGTCTGTTTCCTTCACATCAGCTGATGGTTTAATAATTTCAGCACAAACATTTCATTGATGTCGTCATCAGTTCGTCTTTGCAGGGTCCGAAATTTCTGGGATGTTCTCCGTAAATTTTCAAAGGGAAGTGAAGCTCAGGAATTTGTTACATATTAAAAACATTTTGGTGGAAAAAAACATCAATCAGCAAAACTGAGTCTGATGATATGTCAGTTAAAAGTGTGTATGGTTGTGAAGGGTCAGAAAATTAAAAAAAAAAGTCTGGTAAAGTTTTAGTTGATGCCGCGTGCGTGTTCAGTAAATGTCCACATAAGTTTCAGTAAATTTTCCGCTTAATTTCGCTGTAATTTCCACGAAATGTCAGTTCAAACTTCCAGCAAATTTTCAGTATTTGTCTGCTGAATTTCAAGAAAATGTCTGTGTAGTTTCCAGTAAATATCTGGTATTTCTTATGTCAATGTCAGCTAAATTTCCAGTACGTTTTCAATAAATGTCCCCCACATTTTCTCTAAATGCCCATGTAATTTCCAGTAAATGTCTATAGGTTTTAAGTATATTTCCATGAAAACTGTCTGATATATTACCAGTAAATGTCTGGTAGATTTTAAGTCAACATCCAGTAAATTTTCAGTAAATGTCCATGATGTTCTCAGCAAATGTCCAGTGTACTTCTGGTAAATATCTGGTCAGTTTTCAGTAGATGGTCGCTAAATTTCCACCAAATGTCCAGGTAGTTTCCAGTAAATGTCTGGTAAATTTCAAGTCAATACCAGCTAAATTTTCAGTAGATGTCCAGTAATTTCTCAGTAAAAGTCAGGTAAGTTTTCAGTAAATGTCCAGTTTATTTCCATATATTTTCATGAACAATGTCTGGTAAATTTCCGCTAAATGTCTGTGTAGTTTCCAGTAAATATCTGGTATTTTTTATGTCAATGTCAGCTAAAATTCCAGTACATTTTCAGTAAATGTCCCCCACATTTTCTCTAAATGCCCATGTAATTTCTATGAACTATCCAGTAAATGTTCAGGAAGTGTTTGCCAAATTTCTAGTACATGTCTGCGTAGTGTCCAGTATATTTCCATGAAAAATGTCTGCGTAGTTTCCAGTAAATGTCCGCTAAATTTTCAGTAAACATTTGCTAAATTTCTTGTACACGTCCATGTAGTTTCCAATAAATGTCTGGTAAATTTCAAGTCAGTACCAGCCAAATTTTCAGTAAATATCCACCAAATTGTCGGTAAATGTCTGGAACATTTTCAGTACGTGACCAGTATATTTCCATGAAAAATGTCCTGTATATTTCCAAAACAAAGTGCAGCAAATTTCCAGTAAAATTATGGTAAATGTTCACTGAATTTTGAGTATGTTTTTGGTCAATTTCTGCTGAATATTCCAGAGAAGTTGAGTTCAGGGCTTTTGTTAAAAAAAAAAAAAGCTGTTAAAATTTTTCCATTAAAAGTTGTGCCTTTTATTAGCGGGGATCGTGAAGAGTGTTGTTGTTGTTGTTTATTGAAGGTTCAGTTGAAACACATCAACTCACTGAATTAAGGTTTAGGTTTCTTCTTCTTCTTCTTCTGATGATGATGGTGATGGTGATGATGGTGATGATGATGATGATGGTGATGATGATGATGTTGATGATGGTGATGATGATGATGCTGCTGATGATGATGATGGTGATAAACCTGTTATTTACATGTTTGTGACGTTTTTTCCTTCTTTAATGTTCCCAGAGTTTGTTGTGGGGTTTTTAACCGTAGTTGTGCTACCCACAACAGAGTTTCAAAAAAACCTACAGAACCCAAACGCCTCAGACTGGGAGATGGTAGTGAAACCAGTAAGGTCCAGTTCAGCTGCTGGTTTCAGGGCTAGTGTTTGTTTGTTTGTTTGTTTTTCTGTAAAATGTTTGTTTGATTTGATTATTTTAATAAAAACTGCAGAAACAGTTTCAGTTCAGATTTTTAAAAACACGAAGAGATAAATCAGAGTTTAACCCTCGAGGTGTGTGTGTGTGTGTCTGTGTGTGTGTGTGTGTGTGTGGGTGTGTGTGTGTGTATGTGTCTGTGTGTGTGTGTGTGTGTGTGTGTGGGTGTGTGTGTGTGTGTGTGTGTGTGTATGTGTCTGTGTGTGTGTGTGTGTTACCTGTTCTGATGTTTACCTGCCGCCCTCGTCAAGGCTGTCTTTATGCCCGTTAAGTCTGTAAAGCCTGTAATCTCCGCCCGCTGATTAAAACACACACACACACACACACACACACAGCGGGGTGTCGTGTGTCGCCGTGTGTTTCCAGATGTTGACCTATCCTCCATTACACGCTGATCTGAACAGACTTAGGTGTTTGTCAGCTGACATTTAGACCTGCAGGACGGACTCTGACCTGTTTCCTTCGCTCCTCTGATCGATCCGCTGATTGGTTTATAGACCGTGATGTCATAAAATCAGATCAACGGTCGACTCAGTTTTCTAAAATGTCAGACGATCCACTCTCAGACGATTCTTGAAAAGCTCTGGCTTCATCGTCATCCCTGATTTAAAACAGATTCTCACTGAAACACTAACGGGTTGATTTTTA
Organism: Cephalopholis sonnerati; assembly: GCA_019142605.1. Classification (NCBI taxonomy): domain Eukaryota; kingdom Metazoa; phylum Chordata; class Actinopteri; order Perciformes; family Serranidae; genus Cephalopholis; species Cephalopholis sonnerati. Next base: position 2,036,725 of record JAGQAX010000024.1, read on the forward strand.
TTTGAGTTTTCCTCGTCCACACTAAAACACAAAAAACACGACCGTTGTTTGTTGTTTGTTTTCTGCTTCATCCACTGAGGAGACGTCTCTCTCAGCAGCCGGGCTTTTCCAAATGTTCCAGATTGTTTTCAAATCTTAAACATGGCCGCGGTGTTTTGAGATTCATCCAGCAGGTAAAGGAAACTCCAGTTTCTTCGTCCACACTAAAACACAGAGCTGGTGTTTTTAAAAAAGCTCACGTTTACACATCAACATCTCCACTCTGGAGATCCACTCTCGATGGATCTTCTTCGTCCACACTTAAATTACAGCAGAAGAAGCCTTTCTAAAAATAGAGATCCACTCTGGAGAGAACTTAGTTTTTCTACACTGAACTGCAGGACCAGCGTTTTCACATTCATCCAGTCAACAGACTGTTAACAGAAGATCTGTTTTCCCTGTCCACGCTAAAATGAGAGGGCGTTGATTCTCCACCCTGAGGACAGTCCTCCAGTTTTCAGATGTTATCCATCTCGTAGATCGTGTTTGTAAAAGCTCAAAGTTCCTTGTCCTAAAACACGTCACAAATGTTTTCAGATTTTCCACTCTAGTTTTCAAAATGTTTATTTTTTCCTCGTCCACACTGAAATGCGAGGACGTCCAGAATTTCCGCGCTGAAGACTGTTTTCAAAATCGTCAGATGTCGAGCTGAGCTGTCCTTGTTTGTGCTGAGGGGGCTGAGGCCAGCGTCTGCAGAGGTTACTCACCATGTGGGCTGTTTTTGTAGAAACTTCTCGTCCACACTAAACCTCTTGGAAATGTTTCTCTTTTTCCTCCTCTGCTCTGAAATGTGACACCTGACTTTTCAGATTTATCCACATTCCTGATATCTTTGAGAAAAGCAGTGTTTTGGTTGTCCACACTAAAATGAGAGGGCAGTGTCCCAGATTCTTCATCCTGAAGACCGTTATCAAAAAGCTCTTTTCCACGTCCTTAAACGTCACAATTTTTTTTTTCAGATTTTCCACTTTAGTTTTTTTAAATATTCATTTTTTTCTCTCGTCCACACTGAAATACAAAAAAGTGCATTTTTAATTAGATAATGCCTCATTTGCATATTTGTAACATTTCAGAGAATTTTAAATAATTTTGTCTAAAATACATTTATTTCTAATTTTCAGACATTTCATGAATGTTTTTTTTGGAAATTTTATTAAATGTTAAATTTTTCAACATTATTTTCTAAATTTTCATAATAGTGTTTAGACATATTATCAACATTTTTCTGACATTTTATTGATGTTTTTTTGGATCTGTTAAGAATATTTTCCCCCACATTTTATTGCTTATTTTCAGACATTTCATAAACGATTTTCGGACATTTTATTGATATTTTTTGGATACGTTATGAAAATTTTTCTGCACATTTTCTCACTAATTTTCGGACATTTCATCAACATGTGTTTCTAAATTTTCATGATAGTTTTTGGACATATTATCAAAATTTTTTGGACATTTCTTTATTAGTTTCTAAACAAGTCATTTCTGTTTCTTTCAGACAGTTTTTAATATATTGGGGACATTTCAGTGTCATTTTTCCACCACCATCAAAGCTCCAGAGGTGCAGAGTTTCATGGCGGAAGTCCTCCACGCCGGTGACCAATGTGACCACGGGGTCAAAGGTCAAAGGTTACGCTGGGGTGTCGACTGAACTGAAGCAGATCTGAAGTTCTTCAGACTTGTGATGATGTAAATGATCTTTGTCATGTTGATGTGATGTCATGATTTAACTCTGTGTGTGTGTGTGTGTGTTTGTGTGTGTGTGTGTGTGTGTGTGTGTGTGTGTGTGTGTGAGAGAGATAATGGCAGCCCATCAGAGGCAGAGTGAAATGTGAGAGTCAGAGCTTCAGTGTGACAGACGGACGTACAGAGAGACGCAGCGAGGGTCAGACAGACTGATGTGGTCTGATTGTTTCAGCTGGACGCTGAGCCGCTTCACATCATCATCATCATCATCATCATCATCATCATCATCACTTCTTCATCCTTAATTCTCAGTTTGGATTATTTCTGCTCGTCTCAGAGGCTCGGCAGGATCAGGTCAGTTTGATTTTATGACTGTCTTCATTTACTGATTGTTTATTTATGATAAAAAATGAAAACACAGAGATGTGATGATTCTTTTTCAGTTTTTATGAAACGTGTTTGTTTCCTCTGTTCGTCCTTTAAACTCGTCACAGAGATGAAGTCAGTGCTGCAGCTCAGATCATAATTAACTCATTATCTCGTCAAAACACACATTTAACACTCTGTGTGTGTCATTTACTAACACACACACACACACACACACATTAATATATTACAGATTATACATCTGACAAGTTTCACTCAAAAATATTCCAAAAATATAAAAATGAAAAATGTTTTAAGTGACATTGAAGTTTAAACACAGTGCCGACACAAACGTCCCAGATAATATCATTTATTCATATAAACACGTTTTATCATAAACTTTAAATGAACCAAAAATCGAAAACCAAATTTTTATTTTTTAATTAATTTATTCATTTATTTTTAGTTGTGTAATGTGTTGACGGCAGGACGAGGGAAAACATGTGCATGTGTCAGGAGAGCCTTCATAGAAGAAGACAGAGACATACAATAAATAAATCAATAAATAAATAATAAAGACCAAAATGAATAAATAATTTTGAGTAAACAGTGCGGAGAAAAAGCAGGGTTTATAGTCTATGAAACAAATAAATAAAACTGTTGTTTGTTTTATTTTATTTCTTTTGTTTTTGACACTAAATGAAACTCTGGAAATACGTTTTCTCTCTCACACACACACACACACACACACACACACACACACACACACACACACACACACACAGACTTTAAACATAAATCCAAATGTACATTTTGTTTGTATTTCAATGATTCATTAAACCTGTTCAAAGATAAAATACAGAAAGCTGAATAAATGTCACAATGTGTGTGTAAATTAAAATAATGATAATAATTAAATTAAATTAAATTAAATTAAATTAAATTAAATTAAATTAAAACTGCTGCTCAGAATAAAATGATTGTTGAAGCCTTGAGGTTGAAAACAGGAGATCTGAGCTGTGAATATGAAACAATAATATTATAATATAAACCAGAGGAAGCTGCTGCGTCACCTCTTCGTACGGACGTTCATTAAACACCAGCAGTTACACGTCTTTAAAAACACGTCCATCATATAAACTTTAAACTTGTGATGTCAGTAAAGTTTGTCCTCTGATTAAAGACCAAATGTCAGCCGTCAGACGGACCAGCCGACGGAGGCGTTTACAGACTTTATCTTCATCAAAATGTAAGAAAATGAAATTCTCCTTAAATCACAAAGTTTGTAAAACAAATGCACCTCAGAAAGGTTTAAAAAAGACGGACAGTTTACAGCCTGACGCCGAGGACGCTTGTGTCTTAATGAAGGACATCATGAACTGATTCAGTTTGTAAACACTAAACGTAAATAAATAAATAAATAAATATCATCAGGACGCAGCGATCGATAGAAAAAAACAACCTCTTTTTTCTTTTTTGTCCTCAGATGATGCGTTCAGGTGCTCCTTCTCATGTTTCACATCACTGTGACAAATCCATCAACACATCAACTCGTAGAGGAATCACTCCCACAAATAAATAAATAGATAGATAAATAGATGACTAAAAAGCACTGAGGGGTAAACATCCAGTCAGTGTAAATTCAGATGACAGTCTGAGGTGGCTCCACGTTAGCGCTCATCAGTTTCATTTCTCTGTTTAAAAATTTAAAATAAACTTGGAAATCTGAATCCAGTTTTCTAAAGCTGTGTTTTTTATTTGTCAGATCAGTTTTTATAATCAGGATTTTAACGTTGTGTTATTATTATTTTATTATTTTATTGATTGAGCTGTCCTTTTTTTTCTTATCCACACTAAAGCGTGCTGCGAGTGTTTAAAGATTCGTTCACTTTACTTTTTAACAATCTTCCTCTTTCCTCGTCCACGTGCCGTAGGTGTTGGACAATTTATTCACTTCAGTGTTTTAAAAACGTCCCTTTTTCGCTCATCCACACTTATAATGTGTCGGAAACGTTGAAACCCTTTTCTATTCTTGGTCTGCGCTAAAATGTCCTGCCAGTCTCTTAAGATTCGTCCAGTTTAGTTTTTGAAATCTACCTTTCTTCCTCGTCAACCCTTAAACCGTGTCATGACTGTCTGAAGATTATGAATCACTTTAGCTTTTGAAATCTTTTCTTCTTTGTCCACATTAAATCGTGCTGAAAGTTTCATCCACTTAAGTTTTTGAAATCTTTCTCTTTTTTTGTCCACACAAAATGTGCCACAAGTGTCTTAAAATTCGTCCACTTTACTTTTTAAAACCTTTTTCTTTCTTCAGCCCAACTAAAATGTGCCACGAGTCTCTAAAAATTCACCCACTTTCATTTTTGAAACCATTTTTCCTCGTCCACACTAAAACATGCTGCGAGTGTTCAAAAATTCTTCAACTTTAGTTTTTTAAATCTTACTTTTTTTTCTTCATCGAATATTAAAATGTTTGTAAAAGGGTCTGAAGATTTTGAATCACTTTAATATTTTAAATCTTTCTCTTCTTCGTCCACACTAAAACTTGTCGTGAGAATCTTTAGCTTCTGCCACTTCACTTTTTGATCTGTGGAATGTTGGACAGCAAATTGTAAAAATACAGACGTGATGGGAGGCGACACGAACGACCCCGAACTACCAGTCAGACGTAAGTTGAGGGTAGAGCATCGAGCCGTCCTCTGACGCAGCCCGACACACAAACACACATATAAACTTTGATTTTCAGTTATTCAGTTTAACGTTTTTCTGTCCAACATTCTACAAATAGAAAATCAGTGAAACGAGTCTGGGTGAGTCTGAGTCTACGTGGATCTGAAAAACAAAAATTAGTTTTAGAAAACTGAAAACTTCCAGTTTACTGGAACTGATGAGCGTCACACGCAGCGACCTGCCACCTGACCGAACCACCACCTGATGATGACAACGGTTAAAACTCAAGTTACGTCCTCGTTGAGTTTTAAGAGGTGACGGAATATTTTATAAACACTGACGACTCGAACACTCCACACAAAGTGATGTTTATCTGAAGTGAAATCTGATCTGCAGCCTCTGAACGTTTCAGCACCTCTGATCTTTGTGTTTCAGATGAAGGTGGAGGGCTTACAGGAGGACGGGGAGTCCGTGTCTTCAGCAGACCGGACCACCAATGTCAGCACCGCCGCTGCAGGTGCAGTTCGTATGGGCGGGGCTCTGTGTAGCCCGGGCTCGGCTGAACGTTGCATGTCACGGCTGCTGAGCGCGGTGGAGAGCGAGATGCAGGCTGGCCGGGAGAAGGGCGACCCCACGGAGCGCGAGCTGAGGGTGGCGCTGGAGGACGCCGAGCTGTGGAGGAAGTTTCAGCACATCACCAACGAGATGATCGTCACCAAGAACGGACGGTAACCATGGTGACTGTCTGAGGTTGTTTGTGTCTGTTGTGTGATTGTCGTTTTCACTTTGATACAACGAGTCGTCCAACCCCCTCACCAAACTTCAAAGTATCCTGTCTTAGGGCTTCCTGCCCCGCCACCTCGAGGTTACTCCTCAGTTTCATGGAGGGTGCACCTGTGGCACGGTTCCACCTGAGGGTCATTCATCTTCTGGAAGGTTGTTCGTCCACCTGGAGGTTGTTTGTCTACCAGAAGGTCATTCATTTATCTGAAAGTCATTCATCCGCCTGTGGGTCTTTTGTCTACCTGAGAGTCATTCGTCCACTTGAAGGTTGTTCACCCACCTGAATGTTGTTTGTCCACCTGAAGGTCATTTGTCCACCTGAAGGTTGTTCGTCCACCTGAAGGTCGTTTGTCCACCTGAAGGTCGTTCGTCCACCTGAAGGTTGTTCGCCCACCTGAACGTCGTTCGTCCACCTGAAGGTAATTCGTCCACCTGAAGGTTGTTCATCCACCTGAAGGTCGTTCGTCCACCTGAAGGTCATTTGTCCACCTGAAGGTTGTTCGTCCACCTGAAGGTCATTCGTCCACCTGAACCTATAAACTCCAGCGGGGTCTTTCAGGGTCAACAGAGGATGGCTGAGTTTCCTATAACCCATCTGGGGCACAATCACTTTTTCTGTTTTCGTTCATTTCAAATGTGAAAATAAAAGATGACAGTTATTTTTTATGTGTCGTCTGCTGTGACGCAGTTTGTCAACTAAAAAAGGAAAAAGAGATTTTAATGTTTTTAACTGTGGAAAATCATTTTCAGGTTAAAACTGGTCTTTAAAATGAGATGAAGCCTTTGAGAAACCGAGACTCAGATAGAACATTCACACCAGTAAATGGAGATCAGTAAATGGTTTATTTTTTAAATCCCTTGAACATTCGGCAGGTTGGTTGGTATGTTTTCAAAAACACTTCCTGTAAATCTGTACCTAACGTGCAGCGGTTCTACATGAATGTTTGTTCTCTGAATATTTCCCAGATGAAACAGAACCACCATGAGAATGTTACCGTCCCTCGGTGTGTCTGTGTTTGAAGCTGACTCCGGATCAGTGATCCTATTAATCGGGGTTATTCATTAGTCTCGATAGCGCCCGTTAACGTTGTCTGTGTGTGTGTTTTTTCGTGTAGCCGAGGCGTGTTGACCGGTCGCGCCCCGCGGTGGGAAAACACTCCATTCACACCTGCAGAACGCCACTTGAGCGGCTGTTAGTGATGGAGAGCAGCCTGTTAGTAGGTGGTCACAGATGAAGAGTTTATTTATTAAATCACTTCAATCAAGCACCCGTACTTTATGTGAGGACTTCCTTTTTATTCTGCTCTGTACTTTCACTGCGCTACGTTCACCCAGCAGCCTCAGTTACCTCACAAGGTTTTACACACACAACAAACAAACAAACAAACTCCCTCAGTCAGTTTTATGGTAAAAACATTTCATGGTTTCAGCTGCACAAACTCTCCCTGTGAATAATGTTAATAACTGTAATGTGTTTGTAATACTGTGAAGGACTGCAGTGTGATAGGTTGTAATTCTATTAATATATAAACAATGTTAATTATTGTAATTGTTATTTAATGATTGTCATGTATTGGTAGTAGTAAAGAAAAGTACTTTAATAATAGTAATGTAAAATTATTGTTCATAATTTTCACATATGATTAATAACTAATGTATTGGTAACAATCATAGTAGTTGTAACACATTAATAATAACATTAATGACTGTAATGTGTTAGTAATGATGTTAATAATCTATTAATGATAATATTTATTTTCTGTATTAGAGATAATAGTAGTCGTAAAATATAAATTGTAATAATCGTAATGTAAAAGTAATAAAGTTCATGTACAAGTAATAATTATTGTAATGTATGAATTGGAATTTTATTAATGGTAATAAAAAAGTAATGTTTATTATTGTAATGTATAACTAATAATAACGTGTTAGTAACTAAGTTAATAATTGTAGTGTTCAGTAATTATGTTAATAATTGTTTTGTTTAAGTAATAATTGTATTGTATTGGTAATCATTTTAAAAATTGTAATGTATAAGTAGATAATTGTGCTGTATTAGTGATAAAAGCAGCAGGAAAGTAGTGATTTTTGTAAATGTAATGTATAAATAATAATGTTCATAGATTTAATGTATAATTAATAATAATTGTAATGTATTAGTGATAATGTGAATAATTGTCGTGTAGTATTTTTTAGATAATTACTAAAACACAGATATTATTAACTGAATACATCATACGAAAACATTATTATTATTACTTATACATTACAATAATAAATATTATTTAATAAAATCAGTGCTTACAAATGACAGTTATAAGTAATTGTTATGTTTAAGTAATAACAACTGTAATGTACAAGTAATAATGTTCATCATTTTAATATATAAATTATAATAGTTGAAATATATTAATAATAATGTTAATAACCGTAGTATATAAGCACTAATTTTAACAACAACAACAATAGTAATAATAATAATAATAATAATACATCAGTAATCTTTATTACTGTCATATATAAATAATAATAATCATTATGTGTTAGTAAGAATGTTAATAATTGTGTTGTATTGGTAGTAATAGTTGTAATAAAGTAGTAATTTTAATAGAAGCAATGTAAAATTATGTTGTGTGGTCATAATTTTAATGTATGATCAATATTATTCATAACGTATTAGTTATAATGTTAATAATTGTGCTGTATCACTAGAAATAGTACTTTTTAAATTTAATTTTGATAATTTAATTTAATAATTGTAGCAATGTAACATTAATGTTCATAATTTTAAAGTATGATTCATAATAATTCTAATATCTCAGTGATAATGTTAATAATTCTAATATCTCAGTAATAATGTTAATAATTCTAATGTCTCACTAATAATGTTAATAATTCTAATAATTCTAATATCTCAGTGATAATGTTAATAATTCTAATATCTCAGTGCTAATGTTAATAATTCTAATATCTCAGTAGTAATGTTAATAATAATAATAATATCTCAGTGCTAATGTTAATAATTATATCTCAATAGTAATATTAATAATTCTGATATCTCAGTGATAATATTAATAATTCTAATATCTCAGTGATAATGTTAATAAGTATAATATCTCAGTAGAAATGTTAATAATTCTAATATCTCAGTGATAATGTTAATAATTATAATGTCTCAGTAATAATGTTAATAATTATAATATCTCAATAATTCAAATATCTCAGTGATAATGTTAATAAGTATATTATCTCAGTAGAAATGTTAATAATTCTAATATCTCAGTGATAATGTTAATAATTATAATGTCTCAGTAATAATGTTAATAATTATAATATCTCAATAATTCTAATATCTCAGTGATAATGTTAATAATTATAATGTCTCAGTGATAATGTTAATAATTATAATGTCTCAGTAATAATGTTAATAATTATAATGTCTCAGTAATAATGTTAATAATTGTAATGTCTCAGTAATAATGTTAATAATTATAATATCTCAATAATTCTAATATCTCAGTGATAATGTTAATAATTCTAATATCTCAGTGATAATGTTAATAATTATAATATCTCAGTACTAATATTGATAATTATAATATCTCAGTAATAATGTTAATAATTATAATGTCTCAGTAATAATATTAATAATTATAATATCTCAGTAATAATGTTAATAATTATAATATCTCAGTAGTAATGTCAATAATTCTAATGTCTCAGTGATAATGTTAATAATTAGAATGTCTCAGTGATAATGTTAATAATTCTAATATCTCAGTGATAATGTTAATAATTATAATGTCTCAGTAATAATGTTAATAATTCTAATATCTCAGTGATAATGTTAATAATTATGTCTCAGTAATAATGTCAATAATTATAATGTCTCAGTAATAATGTTAATAATTATAATGTCTCATTGATAATGTTAATAATTATAATATCTCAGTGATAATGTTAATAATTTGCTTTATAAGGAGCAAGAGTAGTAGTAAATTTGTAAATGTTAATGATTGTTACAATCATACATTAGTAATAACGTTAATAATAATGTTAATAATAACGTTAAAAACTGTCCTGTATCAATAATGACGTCATAATCAGTAATGATCATTTTTCTGTATTAGTTGTAATAGTACCTGAAGACATCATTTAAATAAGAGTATTGTAAAATAAATGTTCATAGTTTTAATGTATGATTAATAATAATAATAGTTGATATTATAATTGTTTTAGTGATCATGTTCATAACTGTAGTGTAAAGCTTTAAATTTTTGAAAATTGTACTGCTGCACTTCCTGTAACCTGCAGTACCTCCTGTAACCTGCAGTACTTCCTGTAACCTGCTGCACTTCCTGTAACCTGCAGTACTTCCTGTAACCTGCTGCACTTCCTGTAACCTGCAGTACCTCCTGTAACCTGCAGTACTTCCTGTAACCTGCTGCACTTCCTGTAACCTGCAGTACTTCCTGTAACCTGCAGTACTTCCTGTAACCTGCTGCACTTCCTATAACCTGCAGTACCTCCTGTAACCTGCAGTACTTCCTGTAACCTGCAGTACCTCCTGTAACCTGCAGTACTTCCTGTAACCTGCTGCACTTCCTGTAACCTGCAGTACCTCCTGTAACCTGCAGTACTTCCTGTAACCTGCTGCACTTCCTGTAACTTGCAGTGCCTCCTGTAACCTGCAGTACTTCCTGTTAACCTGCAGTACTTCCTGTAACCTGCAGTACCTCCTGTAACCTGCAGTACTTCCTGTAACCTGCTGCACTTCCTATAACCTGCAGTACCTCCTGTAACCTGCACTACTTCCTGTAACCTGCAGTACTTCCTGTAACCTGCACTACCTCCTGTAACCTGCAGTACTTCCTGTAACCTGCAGTACTTCCTGTAACCTGCAGTACCTCCTGTAACCTGCACTACTTCCTGTAACCTGCAGTACCTCCTGTAACCTGCAGTACTTCCTGTGACCTGCAGTACCTCCTGTAACCTGCAGTACTTCCTGTAACCTGCAGTACTTTCTGTAGTACTCTAACACCATGTCCCTCCCTGTGTCCAGGCGAATGTTCCCGGTCCTGAAGGTCAGCGTCTCCGGTCTAGACCCCAGCTCCATGTACTCCTTCCTGTTGGACTTCGTGCCGGCCGACGGCTGCCGCTGGAAGTTCGTGAACGGCGAGTGGGTGGCGGCAGGGCGGGCGGAGGGCCGCAGCGAGGGTAGGGGACACGGCGGCATCTACATCCACCCTGACTCGCCGAACTTTGGAGCTCACTGGATGAAGGCAGCCGTGACCTTCAACAAGGTCAAACTCACCAACAAGGTGAACGGAGGAGGACAGGTGAGGACACCTGGACACTGTCCGTCCTTCTTTGGGTCTGTCCTCTCTCCTTCTTCATCTCGTCTGCATCTCCTTCCTCACTGAGCTCCTCTTCCTCCTCCTCTCCGTCTTCCTCCTCTTCCTCTTCCTCTTCCTCCTCCTCCTCTCCCCCTTCCTCCTCTTCATTATCCAGACCTCCATGTCAACAGTGTCTCTTCTTCTCTGTTTGTAGTTCTTCTTCCTCTTCTTCATCATCATCATCATCATCATTGTCTTTGTTTTCATCTTTTTCTTCATCTTCTTCATCATCACCTTTGTCTTCATCATCATCGCCTTCATCTAATGTTCTTTGTTTTCATGTTCTTCACCTTTTTCTTCATCATTTTCATTGTCTTTGTCTTCCTCTTCCTCTTCTTCTTCATCTTCATCATCGTCGTCTCTGTCGTCATGTTCTTCTACTTTTTTCCCTCTTCATTGTCTTCGTCTTTATCTTCTTCATCTCCATCTCTTTCTTCGTCCTCTTAATCGTCTTCTTCTTGTTCTTCATCATCTTCATCTTGGCCCTGATTTTCCTCCTCTTCCTCTCTGTCTGTACTTCATCATCTTTTCCTTCTCCACCCTCTGACTCTTCCTCTTCTTCTGTGGTGTATGATCCATCTCTTCATGTCAAGAGCGTCTCTTCTTCCTCTTCCTCCTCTTCCTCCCTTTACCTCTCTCTCTCTCTCTCTGTGTATGGAGTGGGCGAGAGACTACCGCCTGTAATTAAGCACTTCAGTCGCTCTCCTCGCTCTACTTCACCTGCTCGCCCCCTCGTAACCACGGGAACCGGATAAACAGCTCTTAATTGGCCGGCAGCAGTTTAATGCACTTCCTGTCGAGAGGCCTTCACATACACACACACACACACACACACACACTAGAAAATTGGCAATAACATTGTTTATATTTACCCCATTATCACACACACACACACACACACACGCGCGCGCTGGAACAGAACGGCGGCCGCGGCGGCAGCAGCTCGGACATAATGAAATAATTGCTCAGCTTATTTGTACATTATGGTAATTATGTTTTTTACTGGGAAATTAATTTACCCATCATGCTTCAGATGGTCGACGGAGAGGGAGAGGTAAACTATACACACACACACACACACACACACACACACACACACACTCGGAGGCAGAGAGTGGCGGGGTCAGCCAGCCTCTCAATCTGAATAGAAAACAGTTTGTTTTTGTGTGTCGGCCTGGAGAGCTGGGATTGGTTAATTGGGCCTCGTTAGTGAGGGGGAGGAGGAGGAGGAGGAAGAGGAGGAGGAGGGTGATGGAGAGAAAAGACAGATGGATAAAAGAGAGGTTTGGGCCAAAAGACAAAAATGGCTCAGCTCCATAAACTCCGCAGCTGGATCACTCTGTGTTTTTCATTCAGTCACAGGAGCTCCCAAAACTTTACTCTGCTCTGTGTGTGTGTGTGTGTGTGTGTGTGTGTGTGTGTGTGTGTGTGTGTGTGTTTGTGTTCGCGCACAAATAAATACACACACAGACACACACTTACGTCTGTGAGGTACTTCTACTTGAGTATTTCCTGTTTATGCTTCTCTATACTAACCCTCTCTCAGAGTCAGAGTACGTCCATCTTCATCCTCCGGGTCTCCTCATCATCACTCTCCAGCTCCTACTGGAGGACCCCGAGGTGTTCCCAGACCATATGAGATCTATAATCCCTCCAGTGTGTTCTGGGTCTGCGGCAGTCTCCTGAGGCAGTAACTCTCTCCCAACCTAGAGGGAACAATCCAGTGTCCTCCAGCAGAGAACCATGACCTCAGACTGGGAGGAGCTGACTCTGCAGACCACCCCAGGTCATGCTGGCGGTCACGGTGTGATGAAGCCAACAAAACCACATCATCTACAAACAGCAAAGACTCAATACTGAGGTTGCCAAAGCAGACCCCTTCTTCCCCCTGGCTGCACCTCACGATCCTGTCCAGGAAAAAACACAAACAGGATTGGTGACAACTCTGGCGGAGGAAGAGCACCCACTGAGAACATGTTTGACTTTGTGGCAAATGTACGGATGCAACTTTCAATTTGGTCATACCGAATGGCTCATAGCAGCAGCCCTGGTACCCCCCCCATCTCACAGTACCCCCCCACAAGACCCCCAGAGGGACGCAGTCATAAGGTTTCTTCAACTGCAGAAAACACTTGTAGACTGGATAAACAAACCCATGATGCACTGACAAGAGCCAAGCGGACTGACAAGATCCAAATGTATGGACAAGATCCAAACGTACGGACAAGAGCCGAATATACTGACAAGATCCAAACGTATGGACAAGAGCCGAATATACTGACAAGATCCAAACGTACGGTCAAGATCCATACGTACGGACAAGATCTGAATGTACAGACAAGATCCAAACGTACGGACAAGATCCAAACGTACGGACAAGAGCCGAATATACTGACAAGATCCAAACGTATGGACAAGAGCCGAATATACTGACAAGATCCAAACGTACGGTCAAGATCCATACGTACGGACAAGATCTGAATATACAGACAAGATCCAAACGTACGGACAAGATCCAAACGTAAGGACAAGAGCCGAACATACTGACAAGATCCAAATGTATGGACAAGATCCGAATGTACAGACAAGATCCAAACGTACGGATAAGATCCAAACATATGGACAAGATCCAAACATACAGACAAGATCCAAACGTACGGATAAGATACAAACGTACAGACGAGATCCATACGTACGGACAAGATCCGAACATACGGACAAGATCCAAACGTACAGACAAGATCCGAACATACAGACAAGATCCAAACGTACAGACAAGATCCGAACGTACTGACAAGATCCAAACGTACAGACAAGATCCAAACATACTGAGAAGATCCAAACGTATGGACAAGAACCAAACGTACAGACAATATCCAAACGTACAGACAAGATCCAAACGTGCTGACAAGATCCAAACATATGGACAAGATCCAAACGTACTGACAAGATCCAAACATATGGACAAGAACGAAAAGCTCAGACAACACCCAAACGTACAGACAAGATCTAAAAGTACAGACAAGATCCGAACGTACAGACAAGATCCAAACGTACAGACAAGATCCGAACGTACAGACAAGATCCAAACGTACTGACAAGATCCAAACATGGTGACAAGATCCAAACGTTCAGACAAGATCCGAACGTACTGACAAGATCCAAACATATGGAAAAGAACAAAAAGTTCTGACAACATCCAAACGTACAGACAAGATCTAAAAGTACGGACATGAGCTGAACATACAGACAAAAGCTAAACGTACGGACAAGAGCAAAATGTTCAGACAAGAGCCAAAAATATTCTGCAATGTCTACATTCAGACTTCCATGTCATCACTGAGGCTTTGAACATGGACCACTCTGATTCTATGTCCCCAACCTCCAGTGTTTAAGACCTCGCGGACAGGGGCCTCTTCCCCTCGTTCACCTTCACAACATGTGCGGCTTTACCCAGTCTGTCCAGCAGCCTCCCCGCCATCTGATCCAACTCACCACCAGGTGGTGATCAGCTGACAGCTCTGCTCCTCTCTTCAGCTGCAGATTTGAAGATACGACCACAAAGTCGATAATCTACCTTTGGCCTCAGGTGTTCTGGTACCAGGTACACTTCTGAACCTCCCTGTGTTCCAACATAGTGTTTGTTTTGGCAGATCCACGACTTACTGCCCACGTAAGCATTAAAGTCCCCCTGAAGAACTATAGAGTCCCTGGTCGGTGCCCTTTCTAGGACACTCCCCAAAGACTCTGAGAAGGCCGTGTATTCCGAGCTGCTGTTTGGAGCATAAGCACTAACACCAGTCAGAGACCTCCTTGCAGCGGTGTCCAACCAGCAGTTTTTGAGTATCCCAACATCCACCGGGTGCCTCTTGTCATAGGCAACTCCACAAAATGTGAGAGTCCAGCACCTCTCCAGGAGTTTGGTTCCAGGACCGGTGCCATGTGTAGAGGTGAGCCCAACTAGATCTAGTTGGTACCACTCCACCTCCAGCTCTGGTTCCTTCCCACCAGAGACGTGAAGTTCCATGTCCCTAAAACCAGTCTGCAACACCAGGGGTCAGCACGCCTTAGTCCCTGCCCATCCCTACAGCCCAGTACCCACTGCACCTGACCTCAGTACCCATCCCTTGGAGAGGTGGGTCCACAGGGTGGTGTCTCTGTGTAGTGTTTGGGCTGTATCCAGCAGAGCCCCGTTGGTTCAGGCCTGACCACCAGATGCTCACTGACTACTGACCCCCTTTTCAAATTAGATGATGGTTATGGTAAACCCTCGGCGTCAGCACACCGATGTACAAACACGTGTCTCTGTCTCTGTGTGTCCTCAGATCATGTTGAACTCCCTCCATAAGTATGAGCCTCAGCTCCACATCGTGTGCGTCGGCTCTTGTCATCGTCTCGTGTCCAACGTGTCCTTCAAAGAGACACAGTTTATCGCTGTCACCGCCTACCAGAACGAAGAGGTACTCACACACACATACTGCACGCACACACGCACAAGTACACACTGAATATTAATGTTCAGGAACTCTGCCTTAATTTACTGATTAAATTTGGCACAAATGTCCACTTTGAGTCAAGGATTCACTCTTTAGATTTTGGTGGTCAAAGTCACTGTGACCGTACATCTGTCTCACTCTTGTGAATGTGACATGTTAAATACGCCTTGAAGGATTTTTTTTTTGAATTTGGCACAAATGTCCTCTTGGACTCAAAGTGATCTGATCAGAATTTGGCTGTCAAAAGTCACAGTGACCTTGTTTCTCATTCTAGTGAAGATGATATCTCAAAAATACTTTGAGAAATTATTTTTTCAAATCTGGCACAAACATCAAGTTGGAGCAATGAACCTTGGTGGTTTGTGAAGGTCAAGGTCACTGTGACCTTGCATTTGTCCTGCATTTCAACTCATTCTTGGGGAAATTTCTTCTAATTTGGCACAAATGTCCACCTGGACTTATCAGCGATCTGATCAGAATTTGGTAGTCAAAGGTCAAAAGTCACCATGACCTTGCATCCGTCTCATTCTCATGAAAGCAATATCTTAAGTATGCCTTGAGGGATTTATTTTTAATTTGGCACAAACGCCCACAAACTCTAACTGAAACAGGTTCATGGAGGCGGTGATTCTGGTGTTAGTAAACTCTTTGTTTACACTCAGTGTTGTGTCGTAAACACCCTGTCGCTGTGACAGTAAACATCATCAGTTTATGGTTTGAGGTCTTAAAGGTGTAAACAACAAATAACAACACGTAGTAACAGGAATCAGGTGCATGTTTTTATTTACAGGAGACTTTCAGAGTAAAAGCATCAGTGACATGTCGGCTGTGTTTCTTCTGTTCAGATCACGGCTCTGAAGATCAAGTACAACCCGTTCGCTAAAGCCTTCCTGGACGCCAAGGAGAGGTGAGACTGTCAGGGACTACTTTCAGCTGCGGATTGATACACATGTTGCTGTGGTGAATAAAAACATAAACAACATGATGAACTAATGACAGAGCAGATTACTGCTCATACTCTGAGAGGAGAATGTGACACTTAGCGCTTAGCGGTTCTCACCAGGATAACAGGGGAAGTTAGCGTTAGCAGGTGATTAGAGAGTCGTCATCAGCCTCAGGTGTCACTGTTTGGAGAGACGCTGTCAAGTCACACACACACACACACACACACACACACACACACTGTGTCATGATGGCGTTTCATTTCTCCACCTCAGGAACCCTGGGGGGCGGAGCTTAGTGGAGTCATCAGAGAGTCGTGTTGGGATTCAGCCCTGTGAGTCTGAACGTCTTCTTCTTCTTCCTCACCTCACACAGGAAGTCATTTAATGAATCACATAAATAATAACATACTGACACTAACAATTATGTTTATACATGATTTATATAAACACAATATAAAATATATACAAAACTACGTGCACAATGTTTATTGTTTGTTTGTAAACAGTATGTTTTATTATTTATATAATGATGAAACTATAAAAGCAAAAGTGTCATAATGTTTATATATTATATATGTATTTAAATTACATGTATATACAATAGAAATAAAGTATAAATATATATGTTTCTATACTGCTCATATTAATTCATTAAAAATGTTTTTAATTGTAAGATTTAAAAATGTGTTTATTGTTTGTTATTGTTAATTATTGAATATTTGTTTGTATGTTTACAGTAATTACAGTATATTTATAATAATATTTCCTTTATATAAAAATAAACAACAGACAGTGCAGGTAAAATCCATTAAAGATCTTTTATTAACTGCAGTTTATTTTAATTTGAAAATAAATAAATGTTGTAAAATATAAAAATGTTTGTTTACAAATGTTTTTAATGTATTTATTTTGTAACAATATTAAATATATATATAAATATAGAATTTATTCTAATGTTTGAAAGACATTTAAAAAGATAAAGGGTTGTGGTTTTTCTACATATAAGAATTAGAAATTAAAATTAGTTTAAGATTAAAATCAGAAATTAAAGTGTATTCATTATATTTATATTATATTGATTATATTGTATACTGTGTGTGTGTGTGTGTGTGTGTCAGGTTGGTCGTTGTGCTCGGCCGGAGGGGGCGGAGCTTTTCCGTACGGCAGCAGCCTCCCGCTGACATCCCATCATCACCACGGTTACAAACACCACGGTTACCCCGGGAGACACACACCTTACCCCACCGCCTACCTGCCGCACCGCACACACTCCTCAGGTGACTGTGTGTGTGTACTTTACATACACGTATTCATATACATTAAATATAACAACATTTGAAATACATTGATCTTTAACGTACATTTAAAAGGACATTTACAGATATATATTTATCTCATTTACAAACACACTCTGCAGCTTCATCACACACACACACACACACACACACACACACACACACACACACACACACGTGTGATTCATACAGTGTGTTTATACACTGCGGGCCAAAAGATCACGTCAGTACAAAAACAGATGGTAGCTCCATGAAGATGGTGATGACATAAAGAGTCCCGTGTTGACTTCAGTACAAACATTGACACACATTTATACACGTATACATTTAGAGTATATGTACAAACATTGACACACATTTATACACGTATACATTTAGAGTGTATGTACAAACGTTGACACACATTTATACACGTATATATTTAGATTATATGTACAAACATTGACACACATTTATACACGTATACATTTAGATTATATGTACAAACATTGACGCACATTTATACACGTATACATTTAGAGTATATGTACAAACATTGACGCACATTTATACACGTATACATTTAGATTGTATGTACAAACATTGACACACATTTATACACGTATACATTTAGAGTATATGTACAAACATTGACGCACATTTATACACGTATACATTTAGATTGTATGTACAAACATTGACGCACATTTATACACGTATACATTTAGATTATATGTACACACATTGACGCACATTTATACACGTATACATTTAGAGTATATGTACAAACATTGACGCACATTTATACACGTATACATTTAGATTGTATGTACAAACATTGACGCACATTTATACACGTATACATTTAGAGTGTATGTACAAACATTGACGCACATTTATACACGTATACATTTAGAGTGTATGTACAAACATTGACACACATTTATACACGTATACATTTAGAGTATATGTACAAACATTGACACACATTTATACACGTATACATTTAGAGTATATGTACAAACATTGACACACATTTATACACGTATACATTTAGAGTGTATGTACAAACATTGACACACATTTAGACACATATACATTTAGAGTATATGTACAAACATTGACACACATTTATACACGTATTCATTTAGAGTATATGTACAAACATTGACACACATTTAGACACTGTTGTAAATTATAGTACTAGGCCTTATCAAGGGGCACCAAAATGTTGGGAGTCCACACTTATAGGCTTAGTATGGCAATACCATTAATGTAGGGAATCTACATTAATAGGCTCAAATTGGCTATCAGAAATAATTAATAATTATTAGTAAGAATTATTAATTATGTTAAATAATGGGACTTAATTAACATTAAATCACCTCGTGGGGCACCATTCCCGAAAAGGGAAAAATGATAGCCAGTTAATGATATCAGTCTCATAAAGTTCACTAAACTATTAATTTGGGGAATTTGATTAATAATTAAATTAATAACCATAACCAAATTAATAATAAAGCCTGAAGGATTTCGGAATTCTTGACGCAGCAGAGGTTGACTATTCATTCACTGTTGTACAACATTAAACAGACAGCAGGTACGATTCCAAAAATATATTTATTCATAAAGCAAAGCAAAGCAAAACCAAAACCAAAACACACAAATCCTAACTAACTATATACAAGCATGTGTGTGTGTGTATATGTGTGTAGGTGTGTGTCTGTGCGTGTGTGCAAGAGAGAGAGAAAGACAAAGGAAAAGAAGCGGGACTTGAGCGGCCCGCTCGGGTGTAGCTCTGTTTGAAGCCTATTCGTGAGTGAGTCTATGTGAATGCGATTTGTGTTGCAAAGGGTCTGGATTAGTGCAGAAGATGTTTAGTTACATGCAAGACGTCTGTGAACAGCATTAGCAAACTAAACATGACTTTGCTTGGTAAGACCAACTAATCAATAACCTAATTGCAGACAATCACAACAATAACTCAATTAGCAGCATTAAATCACAACAACAAGTTAAACAGTCTTGCTGAGCCTGTGCAGCTGTGATAAAGCTATGCCCAGTTGTTACGTTACCAAATCCTGAATGGATTGAGGGAAGAGTTGGTTTGATGCGTGCTGTCCTTGTTAACCAGTGAAGAAGGCTGGAAAGAGCTGTGGCTCTAGAAGCAGTGCAGTGCAGAAAGGTGCAGATCCGAGGAAGCCGGTCGCTCGGGGTCCTTGCAGAGTTAGACGTTGGGGTGCTAACTCAGCTTGATTCTCCTTATTGCTGGAAAGTTAGTTGCAAACCTTGTGTTTGCCCTTCTAACCTCTGTGGTTCCAGTTATGCACCTTCCTTGAGCGAGGGCATGAGAGTCTTAGGAGAAAAGGAACAAAACTCTGTAGAGCAGTTGTTCCCGCCTTGATGGTTCAGGACAAAGAGCACCTCTGGGCTGGTCCAGGGCCCAGAAGGGAAGAGGTGTGAGCGGCTTGCCACCCAAGAGCCAAGAGAGAGACTGTAGTGAATGGAAATCAACTCCTACAGTGTGTCTGATGACATCACAGAGTCACATGGCACTGTAACAGTAATGACCAATCACTTTTGAGACTTGTCTCTCAAAGAGTTGTGAGGTGGACATCCTGCTGAGATGGGTGTCAGGTAACTTCTTTGTTTGAGAACAAAGAACATGAGGTCTTCACCTCAGGAGGAAAAGCCTTCACATGTCCAGTTTAGATTTTAACAAATGACAAATCATCTGTGGTCCAGTGAATCCCAACATCCCCCCTGTGGTCTGAGGATTTCACTTGATGTGTGATCCTGAGGGCACAACATGTTCAGTCCACAGTTGGAAAAGTCCATTTGTCAAATCAATCACATTGTAACATCTGGGCAGTTTGTAAACCAACTGGGCATTTGTTAGCACTATCTATCTTGGCTAAGCAATGATAGTCTTTAAGTACAAAACAAAACCTTCAGGTAACAAACAACATTCAGATAAACAACAGTGATACTGGCATGGTGTAAAATAACTAACTTGTGTTTCTCAGTAGGTGTTAGTGAGAACAGAAGGGTTAGTTATGTAAACGTGTTAGGTGAGATGCAAAAGGGGTGTCACCTACAATGTTAAGGGTCATGTGTATGACTGTCTGTGAAGTCATACATGGTGTCCTAACCTAGTGTTTTGAAACTAGGGGTGTAACAATAACAACTGACAAAGTTTCTACAAAATAATTCAAGTGTACTTGCAAAATTGGACAGTGGTGTCTCAGTCCAATCAGAATTTAAGCTATCTAAACTAATAGCAGGAGGTCTGGCTATTACTGTTTAGAGTGACTGAGTTTGCTGCTGTTGCTGACAAATCAAGTCTGTCTAACTGCAGGAAACAAGATACTTTGGATAAGCATTTGTGCTACTGTCAGTACAGTGGTGGACTACATGAGGAGCGAGCTCTAAAGCGCCGGTGCTGAGCTCGTGGCTCAGGGCTGTAACGCTCCAGGTAGCCAGAGGCAGAGAGACAGTCAGAGGCACTGTCGCTGTCTGAAAGATTTTGACCGTATTCTGAACTGTGGTCAGAAATGTCAGAGATGCTGCGCTCATCATCTGACTGGTCAATTGGCAGGTCAAAGTTCTGGGCCAAAATTTCTGAGCATGGCCTTCTACAGCTTCTGTTCTGTGAATGGCCATCTCGTCGCAGCTGGGGGACATAGCGGCTACGCTTCTTGTCTCCCTGCTGTCTTTTCACACCCCCCTTCGAGCTGTTGTGAGGGTGGTGTTTTGGGGCAGAAGACCTTTGTGACACTGCAGGGTTTGAACTGGCAGGTTCAGTCGGTATCCCCTTGGCTTTGGGAGTGACAGCAGTTTCCCAAGCTGCCTGAGTAAGCTTCCTAAGCTCAAGCATGGATGGGATACCTTCAAACGTCATGAGTACAACGTGAGTGCGTACACAAGGGTGCAGGTTACGCAGGAACAAGGACTTGAAGGTTGGGTTCTCTTCTAAGCCTGGTGCATTCTTGCCCTGAAAGTATACATATCTCAAACGTTTGTAATAATCCCTAGGATTCTCAAGACGTGAATGTTTAATTTGGAGGGCTGCAACCATACAATCAATCTCATCAGCAGGAGAGGAAAATTCCTCTGTCAGTGCTTGACGGATGTTTGAGAAGTCATTTCTGACTCTGGGAGGCTGACACTGAATAAACTTGTGGACAGCTTTAGAGCTGGTCTTCCACAAAAGTTTAATCTTTTCCCTTTCGGTTGCATGTGGCATGTCCACTAAACAGTTGTCCAGTTCTCTAAAATAGTCATCAATGTGTTGATCACAGTTGTCTGGATCAAACAATGCAATGTCCTTAGCTAAGAACTCAAGCACTTCAAAGCGGGAGCAGTCTGATGCTCTCTCTTGTGAAGGCAAGACTAAATTAGCATTCCTAAAGAGGTGTAACTCGTGTACTGCAGGTCTCTGGGGGTCAAAGGCAGGGGCTGATAAGTTTTCCACCCCCCTTTTCCCCTGCACACGGGTGTCAAAAATCTGTGTCTGAGAGGGACATGGGACAGGAAATCTTGCAGAAGATAAACTACATGTCTCCTCAGTGTCTGCGTATGAGACACGGGAAGTCAGGTCACTGTTACCTCTGTCTGTTGGTGGAGGTTGGAGAGCTGACTTGATTCCCAAAGACACTGGTTCAGGTGGGAAAAATTCCCACTTACTGAGCGGAGGAGGTGCTGACCTCTCATCCACGGAGGAGTGTGAATCAGAAAAGCCGAGCCGGAATCACACTGGCTGTAAGACTGTTGTGGGGCTAGGCGTTCTGATCTAAGCCTGAACAGTTCTTCTTTGTGTGAGCAGAGGTCTAACTCTGCTGAATGCAAGTCCTGTAAATAGCGCATGGCTTTCTTGTTAGCCATCTGCACTTCATGGAGGAGAGAAGTGTTTTGCGCTCTTAGACTTTCTACCTCCTTTCCTAGAGCTGCGTTGTCCTGAAGGGCAAGGGTTGTTTGCCTGTGAAAAATCAGGAGCAAGCATTTTAACAATGAACCATCTGATGCAGTCTGTGCATCACACTTGTTACTAAACAGAGAGTTTATTTCTTCATTGCACTCAACCAGACTCAATTGGTTGATGAGTTCAGGACAGCCAGGGTTTAGGCTCTGTCCAAGTGAAGAGATAAACTGTTCTAAACAGGGGTTCTCCATTGTTAAGTTTGGAAAGGAGGGTAAGGCTAAAACAAGTTGTCTTAGTACTAATCAAATGGATGGTTGGCTTTGGTGTTGCTTGGCAGACACCTTTAAGTGTAACTTGTAAAGTACACTAGCCAAACAAAGGAATGTGCTGGCCTTAACTGTGGGGGTAGCTTCCTGTGGAGGAGGGGTGGCTACAACACAAAAGGGCACAAAAGATTAGGACAAGGATAACTACATGCACTCAATGTAATGCATGGCAGAAACAGTTGTTGTTTCTTAGAGTTAACTCAAACTGAAACTTTGGGCAGTAACAGTGAGGTATAAAACTTCACAGGGCTGGTAGCGCACTGCGGCTCTTATGCTCTATCTCTTACTTCGGCTGAAATGCATGGCAGTTACAGCCAGTTCTCACGTAAGCTCTCTAAGTTTCACAGGGCCGGTGGCACGCTGTGATAAATAACAAAGGAGAAAGGAACAATGTAATCAACTGCAAATTCTGAAAGCTTCTAGGTTGCATTGAATACGTGGTATTCAAATGCTGAACCAAAATCTTACAAGTTTCTACAGAGTGTTTCAACTTGAAAAGCTAGCAGCAATAGCAAACTCTAGGGTAACAATATGAGGGCTTAAGGTAGCGGTGATCAATCACACAATGTCTCTAAAATTGCTTTAGCTTTGTGAATAAATAAATTATCGCCACAATGTACTTGTTTGTGAGTACAGCTGGTTGTCTACTTTGGTAGCAGACTAGTGGTGTGAATGGAGAGACTTTTGGGTAGTCTAGGAATGGAATCAACTATTTTTGGTGTGAACCAAAATTGTACACTGATATTAATATTGCACAAATATGAATGAATGTCAATGTTACTACGCCTCGCAACGGGGCTCCAAAATGTTGTAAATTATAGTACTAGGCCTTATCAAGGGGCACCAAAATGTTGGGAGTCCACACTTATAGGCTTAGTATGGCAATACCATTAATGTAGGGAATCTACATTAATAGGCTCAAATTGGCTATCAGAAATAATTAATAATTATTAGTAAGAATTATTAATTATGTTAAATAATGGGACTTAATTAACATTAAATCACCTCGTGGGGCACCATTCCCGAAAAGGGAAAAATGATAGCCAGTTAATGATATCAGTCTCATAAAGTTCACTAAACTATTAATTTGGGGAATTTGATTAATAATTAAATTAATAACAATAACCAAATTAATAATAAAGCCTGAAGGATTTCAGAATTCTTGACGCAGCAGAGGTTGACTATTCATTCACTGTTGTACAACATTAAACAGACAGCAGGTACGATTCCAAAATATATTTATTCATAAAGCAAAGCAAAGCAAAACCAAAACCAAAACACACAAATCCTAACTAACCATATACAAGCATGTGTGTGTGTGTATATGTGTGTAGGTGTGTGTCTGTGCGTGTGTGCAAGAGAGAGAGAAAGACAAAGGAAAAGAAGCGGGACTTGACCGGCCTGCTCGGGTGTAGCTCTGTTGAAAGCCTATTTGTGAGTGAGTCTATGTGAATGTGATTTGTGTTGCAAAGGGTCTGGATTAGTGCAGAAGATGTTTAGTTACATGCAAGACGTCTGTGAACAGCATTAGCAAACTAAACATGACTTCGCTTGGTAAAACCAACTAATCAATAACCTAATTGCAGACAATCACAACAATAACTCAATAAACAGCATTAAATCACAAACAACAAGTGAAACAGTCTTGCTGAGCCTGTGCAGCTGTGATAAAGCTATGCCCAGTTGTTACGTTACCAAATCCTGAATGGATTGAGGGAAGAGTTGGTTTGATGCGTGCTGTCCTTGTTAACCAGTGAAGAAGGCTGGAAAGAGCTGTGGCTCTAGAAGCAGTGCAGTGCAGAAAGGTGCAGATCCGAGGAAGCCGGTCGCTCGGGGTCCTTGCAGAGTTAGACGTTGGGGTGCTAACTCAGCTTGATTCTCCTTATTGCTGGAAAGTTAGTTGCAAACCTTGTGTTTGCCCTTCTAACCTCTGTGGTTCCAGTTATGCGCCTGCCTTGAGTGAGGGCATGAGAGTCTTAGGAGAAAAGGAACAAAACTCTGTAGAGCAGTTGTTCCCGCCTTGATGGTTCAGGACAAAGAGCACCTCTGGGCTGGTCCAGGGCCCAGAAGGGTAGAGGTGTGGGCGGCTTGCCACCCAAGAGCCAAGAGAGAGACTGTAGTGAATGGAAATCAACTCCTACAGTGTGTCTGATGACATCACAGAGTCACATGCCACTGTAACAGTAATGACCAATCACTTTTGAGACTTGTCTCTCAAAGAGTTGTGAGGTGGACATCCTGCTGAGATGGGTGTCAGGTAACTTCTTTGTTTGAGAACAAAGAACATGAGGTCTTCACCTCAGGAGGAAAAACCTTCACATGTCCAGTTTAGATTTTAACAAATGACAAGTCATCTGTGGTCCAGTGAATCCCAACAACACGTATACATTTAGAGTGTATGTACAAACATTGACACACATTTAGACACGTATACATTTAGAGTATATGTACAAACAACAGATTTGTTTACATGTTTACATGTTGTGTGTCAGTGTGTCTGTCTGAAGGAGTCTTATCAGACGGATGGAGCAGCTCCTCCCCTCGTCCCTCCTCCTCCTCCTCTTCCTCCCTGTCCTCCCCCCCTACCCTCCCCCTGACCAGCAGCGCTCCTTCCTCACAGGCTCCTCCTCCTCCTCCTCCTCATAACTCCAGGTGAGGCCCCGCCCATCACCATATATGGTTGAAGCTTGAAGTCTTCCTGTATGTAAATCCGAACATGTGTGTGTTCAGTCAGTATCCCTGTCTGTGGACCGTCGGATGTACTGAGCTAAGCCCCGCCCACTCCCCCTGCACCGCTCTACATGGACCAATCAGCAGTGAGAGCCTCATGCAGCCGCCCAGTCACGGTCGGGTGGGCAGTGCCGGATGGCCACCTGGCCCCACCCACTCCTTTTGAGGAGGGATTTGATTGGTCAATGGAGGTGAAGGCTACTGGTGACCACTGGTGGCTACTTTTGACCACTGGTGTTCACTGGTGTTCACAGGTGACCACTGGTGGCTACTGGTGACCACTGGTGTTCACTGGTGGCTACTGGTGACCTTTGGTGACCACTGGTGGCTACTGGTGACCACTGGTGTTCACTGGTGGCTACTGGTGTTCACAGGTGACCACTGGTGGCTACTGGTGACCACTGGTGTTCACTGGTGTTCACTGGTGGCTACTGGTGACCTTTGGTGACCACTGGTGGCTACTGGTGACCACTGGCGACCACTGGTGACCACTGGTGACCACTGGTGTTCACTGTTGGCCACTGGTGACCACTGGTGACCACTGGTGTTCACTGTTGGCCACTGGTGACCACTGGTCTTCACTGGTGGCTTCTGGTGAGCTTTGGTGACCACTGGTGACCACTGGTGGCTACTGGTGTTCACTGGCGACCACTGGTGACTACTGGTGGCTTCTGGTGAGCTTTGGTGACCACTGGTGACCACTGGTGTTCACTGTTGGCCACTGGTGACCACTGGTGGCCACTGGGAACCACTGGTTACCATTGGTGACTATTGGTGGCTACTGGTCTTCACTGGTGGCTACTGGTGACCACTGGTGTTCACTGGTGGCTTCTGGTGAGCTTTGGTGACCACTGGTGACCACTGGTGGCTACTGGTGTTCACAGGTGGCTACTGGTGACTACTGGTGAGAGCTGGAGAGTCCCTGTAACCCCAGTGCTGTCTGTAAATAGCTCATCCTCCATCACTGATTGTTAAAGGTCTCTGTTGGTGGCTAACTGTAGCCGATGGTGACCACTGGTCAATATACTCAATTAACTCTAAGTGAGTACTGGTCACTGTTGGTGGCTACTGATGTTGTACTGTTGTATGGTATGTAAATATGCACACATTATGTTACTGGAACATGTTAAACTGGACCCAGTACAGACCCAGTATACACAGTGACATGTTAAACTGGTCCCAGTACAGACCCAGTATACACAGTGACATGTTAAACTGGACCCAGTACAGACCCAGTATACACAGTGACATGTTAAACTGGACCCAGTACAGACCCAGTGTACACAGAGACATGTTAAACTGGTCCCAGTGCAGACCCAGTATACACAGTGACATGTTAAACTGGTCCCAGTACAGACCCAGTATACACAGTGACATGTTAAACTGGACCCAGTACAGACCCAGTGTACACAGAGACATGTTAAACTGGTTCCAGTACAGACCCAGTATACACAGTGACAGTTAAACTGGTCCCAGTACAGACCCAGTATACACAGTGACATGTTGATGTTGTGGCGCCTCCTGCTGTTCAGACCATCAGCTGTTTTTACACCATTTAAATAAAATAAACAAAGCCACTTCCTGTTTGGTTTGGTGGGTGTTTACAGCTGCTGCATGTTGTTTGTTTGTTGTTGTTGTTGTTTGTCTCCTGTAAACAAAACAAAAACAAGAGGACTATATCTGG
Source organism: Cephalopholis sonnerati (assembly GCA_019142605.1). Lineage (NCBI taxonomy): Eukaryota > Metazoa > Chordata > Actinopteri > Perciformes > Serranidae > Cephalopholis > Cephalopholis sonnerati. The sequence goes on from JAGQAX010000024.1 coordinate 2,064,043, forward strand.
TGTTTTTTCCCTCTGCTGCATGAACGTCATGACGTGAGGACACATTGTTAACCTGCTGTGTGTCAATAAAGATTTAAAGGAGCCTCTGTCTGCCTGTGATGTGTTTTATTGTAAATGAAGTTAACCCCTCCATCACCACGTAACATGACGTCACAACACTGAAGATATATCTAGTTATGTTAATTCACTTTATTTACCTGTTTATTTTTAAATGGTCTGGAAAGGGTTAAATTTGAATATATTAATTGTTAAATAACGTCGTATGTGTTTAGATTTCTTATTAAACCGTAAAATAAAACTTTTCAGCTGGTAAAAACTAAAATTCTATATTTTCATATGTTCATCCGGTGCATCCTCTTATTGTGACATGTTACCGGAAACCGGCCTTGCTGACCCGGAAGTTGTTCGGAGCCGCGGGCAGCAGGAACAGTTGAATGAAGTGAGACACAGCGGGCTGTTTACCGCTTTAAACCTTCATTTAAAAGGTAAGTCATTGTTTGTTTTTGTTTACTGTGTTTACGCTGCTGTTTGTTTACAGTCTGACAGGAAGTATGTAACGACACTTTGGAACCGGAACGTGCGTACATTAGCGGGTTAGCATGCTAGCTAGCGTTAGCTGTTCCTCTGAGGTTTAACAGATAAAACTCTTCTTTAAAGTCAAACTGTGAGCTGCGACGATTAATCGATTAACTGAACATTAATGGAGACGTGTGATCACTGTGTGGTCGATTAGTCGGTGTTATAGTCTCAGTCAGATTAATAATCAGAACACAGTGCGCAGCGTCGTGTTTGCTCCCGCTGTCGTCAGGGTCCATTTAAAAACGTCACACTGTGTCAGATGAGCTCATCTCTCTCTTACACTCTGAGTCAGTGAGCTGACGTCATCCACCTGACACAGGTGAGTCTGGGTAAACAGCATCATCACCTCACAGGTTTGTTTGGATGCTCCCAGGAACACGTGACGTCTGATCACGTGATGCAGCGTGTTGCTAACGTGCTGACTGTAGGGTGGTCATTTCACACCTCAGGTACACACGTTAGCCTCGTGTCCACAGGTGCAGCAGAAATAGAACACCTTTCTGCTTAGCTCGTTAGCTAGCGCTGTCTCCTGATCAGCTCCTTCATCCTGGATCAAGACAGAATATAGAAACATCTTTAGAGTGCTGGATGCTAACGTTAGCTCGCTGAACAGCCTCCTGTCTCCACTGTTTACAGCTAACTTAGCTAGCATGCTAGCTGCGTTAGCTGCCAGAAACCAATGGCTATGATACATAGTGTTAGCACAGCTGGCTAGAATGTTGTTGACTCCTCCCACTGCTGTGAGGTGATTGGCTAAATGACCCTCTGACAGGTTAGTGAGGTGGCGTAGGACCAGGTGTAAGAACAATGTGGACACGCCGGACAAAATCACCACATTTGCTCTCAGTTTCTGATGGGAGCCACCTCATCAAGATGGCGGGTGGCGGCCGTCTTGGATTTTAAAGTTGGCCGGTGATATTCTTAATCTCTGTAATGCATTCCTCGTCCCATCACCAAGATTGACCTTCTGCGTGGCTATGAAGCAGAGATACTGGCATTTACAGATTTTACATGGCGGCCAACTCTTAAATCCAAGATGGCCGCCACCCGCCATCTTGATGAGGTGGCTCCCATCAGAAACTGAGAGCTGTGGTGATGGAGAGAGCAGGTGGAGGAAATGTGGTCCACATCTTCTTGCCGTGCCACCTCACCAGGTGTTTGACTGACAGATTTGCGAGCCTTTGATTGGCCACATCAAAAATGATTGGCGGATGCCACGACCTCTGAGCTAGCACATGCACACGTCTAAAATGGCGGCTCTCCAGCTCTTCAGGGGGACGATGAGCTCGGCTGGATGTTCTGTCACATTATCTCGTGTCATGGTGTGGCATCATCATCATCAGAGATGTGTCATGGTATGACATCATCACTCAGTTTGGACAACACTGTGTTGTCATGGAAACAGAGTGTGTGTGTGTGTGTGTGTACTCTGTGATGTCACTAACAGCCTGTGTGTTCAGGTTGAAGCTCTGCGGCCGTCATGGCCCACATCACCATCAACCAGTACCTGCAACAGGTAACCTCTGACCTCTGACCATCATCATCATCATCATCCTCTGTCGTACCATTAGACCATACAGACGTGCTCTTCTTCGTTGGTGTTTCCCTCCTGCAGGTTTACGAGGCCATCGATAACCGAGAGGGCTCGTTCTGCGCCGAGCTGCTCTCCTTCAAACACCCACATGTTGCCAACCCCCGCCTCCAGGTCAGGCCCCGCCCACTCAGGTACACACACGCCCTCTGTTGCTAGGATACGGCCTCACCTGTGTGTGTGTGTGTGTGTGTGTGTGTGTGACAGCTGGCCAGTCCAGAAGAGAAGTGTCAGCAGCTCCTGGAGCCGCCATATGACGAGATGGTCGCAGCTCACCTCAGGTACGACAGCCAATCAGAGGCCTCCTCTGTTCTACATCACAGCTGAAGGTGTGTCAGAGTGCAGGTAACCATAGCAACAGCACTGTGTGTGTGTGTTCGTTCCAGGTGTACCTACGCAGTGTCCAATCACGACTTTGTTGAAGCCTACAAGTTCCAGACGCTCGTCGTTCAATATCCTTCGTGATGACATCACACAGTCACAGTCTCACACACACACACACACACACACAATAATCAATAATAAATCAGTCCTTGACTCGTCACGTCCTTCCTGAGAGCCTTCCAATCCCACAAAGAGGAGAACTGGTGAGTGTTAGCCTAGCTTAGCACAAACACTGGAAGCAGAGGGAAACTGTTAGCCTAGCTAAGCACACAGACTGGAAACAGAGGGAAACTGATAGCCTAGCTAAGCATAAACACTGGAAAGAGATGGAAACTGTTAGCCTATCAATCAATTTCAATCAATCAATTTTATTTATAAAGCCCAATATCACAAATCACAATTTGCCTCAGAGGGCTTTACAGCATACAACATCCCTCTGTCCTTTGGACCCTCACAGCGGCTAAGGAAAAACTCCCCAAAAAAACCCCTTTAACGGGGAGAAAAAATGGTAGAAACCTCAGGAAGAGCGACTGAAGGAGGGATCCCTCTTCCAGGACGGACAGACGAGCAATAGATGTTGTACAGAACAGATCAATATAATGAATTAACAGTAATCCATATGACACAATGAGACATAAGGAGAAACAGATATTATATTAATAATATGATTATATATGTATGTGACAATAATGTTATGTGTATAATAGTCCAGGTATGACTAATAGTAGCAGCAGCAGTGGGAGGCATCAGGCAGGACCACGGCAGCAGCACAACACCACACACCATCCAGGCACAGCTGCGACACAAGTTAACCTGAGAGACAGTGGAGCACAAAGGCTCCGGAGAACAAGCCGAGTTAGTGACATGCAGTAGGCCCGGGTTAGAGAGATGCATTAACAGGACATGAATACTAGCAAGGGAGAGAGAGAAGGAGAGAAGGGGCTCGGTGTATTATAGAGGGTCCCCCGGCAGACTAGGCCTATGTCAGCCTAACTAGGGGCTGGTCCAAGACAAGCCTGAGCCAGCCCTAACTATAAGCTATATCAAAAAGGAAAGTCTTAAGTCTAGTCTTAAAAGTGGAGACGGTGTCTGCCTCCCGGACCGAAACAGGAAGCTGATTCCACAAAAGAGGAGCCTGATAGCTGAAGGCTCTGGCTCCTGTTCTACTTTTGGAGACTTTAGGGACCACGAGTAACCCTGCATTCTCAGAGCGCAGTGTTCTGGTGGGATAATAGGGCACTATGAGCTCTCTGAGATATGATGGAGCCTGATCATGTAGAGCTTTGTAAGTTAAGAGAAGGATCTTAAATTCAATTCTGGATTTTATAGGGAGCCAGTGCAGAGAAGCTAAAACAGGAGAAATATGATCTCGTTTCTTAGTTCCTGTCAGTACACGTGCCGCCGCGTTCTGGATTAGCTGGAGATTTTTCAGGCACTTATTAGAGCTACCTGATAATAGGGAATTACAGTAATCCAGCCTCGAGGTAACAAACGCATGGACCAATTTTTCTGCATCTTTTAGTGACAGGATAGGCCTAATTTTCGCAATATTACGCAGATGAAAAAATGCAGTCCGAGACGTTTGTTTTAAATGGGAGTTAAAAGACAAATCTTGATCAAATATTACGCCGAGGTTTCTTACGGTGGTGCTAGAGCCCAGAGCAATGCCATCCAGAGAAACTATGTCATCAGATAAAGAGTTTCTGAGCTGTTTGGGACCAAGAACAATAACTTCAGTTTTGTCTGAATTTAACATCAGGAAATTGGTGCTCATCCAGGTCTTTATATCTTTAAGGCATTTCTGAAGTTTAGTTAATTGATCCGTTTCTTCTGGCTTTATCGATAAATACAACTGTGTATCATCCGCATAGCAATGGAAATTTATAGAGTGATTTCTAATGATGTTACCTAAGGGAAGCATATATAGCGTGAATAGAATTGGGCCGAGCACTGAACCTTGAGGTACTCCAAAACAAACTTTAGTACGTGAAGATGATTCATTATGAACGTGAACAAACTGAAAGCGATCGGATAAATAAGATTTAAACCAGCTTAGTGCAGAACCTTTAAGGCCAATTGAATGTTCCAGTCTCTGTAGCAGAATTTGATGGTCAATTGTGTCAAATGCGGCACTAAGATCTAGTAAAACAAGTACAGAGACGAGTCCTTGGTCTGAAGCAATCAGAAGATCATTTGTAATTTTAACTAGTGCTGTCTCGGTGCTATGATGCACTCTAAATCCTGACTGAAATTCCTCAAATAAATTATTATCATGGAGAAGCCTAGCTAAGCATAAACACTGGAAGCAGAGGGAAACTGTTAGCCTAGCGTAGCACACAGACTGGAAGCAGAGGGAAACTGTTAGCCTAGCATAGCACACAGACAGGAAGCGGAGGGAAGCTGTTAGCCTAGCTAAGCATAAACACTGGAAACAGAGGGAAACTGTTAGCCTAGCTAAGCATAAACACTGGAAGCAGAGGGAAACTGTTAGCCTAGCGTAGCACACAGACTGGAAGCAGAGGGAAACTGTTAGCATAGCGTAGCGCACAGACAGGAAGCAGAGGGAAGCTGTTAGCCTAGCTAAGCATAAACACTGGAAACAGAGGGAAACTATTAGCCTAGCTAAGCATAAACACTGGAAACAGATGGAAACTGTTAGCCTAGCTAAGCACAAACACTGGAAGCAGAGGGAAGCTGTTAGCCTAGCTAAGCATAAACACTGGAAGCAGAGGGAAGCTGTTAGCCTAGCTAAGCATAAACACTGGAAACAGATGGAAACTGTTAGCCTAGCTAAGCATAAACACTGGAAGCAGAGGGAAACTGTTAGCCTAGCTTAGCACACAAACTGGAAGCAGTGGAAGCTGACATGAACACGCGGCCTGTGAACGCAGCCTCAGCCTGTGTTGTGTTTATGGTCTCAGGGCTCTGCCGGTGATGTTCGCTGTCACTCTGGATCTCAGGATATTTGCCAACAATGTAAGAAGCTCACACACAGTCTCTGATCTGAGGTCAGCTGGTACTGCTGCAGGGCTGACCTGTGACCTGTGACCTGTGACCCCTGCAGGCGGAGCAGCAGCTGCAGAAGAAGGGCAAAGGTCAGCCGGGGGAGATGTTGGAGAAGGCTGCAGAACAGCTGATGAGCTGCTTCAGAGTGTGTGCCAGCGACAAGTCAGTGACACACACACACATACACACACACAGAGTATGAAGACAGCATATAAACTGTGTGTGTGTGTGTGTGTGTGTGTGTGTGTGTGTGTCCAGTCGAGCAGGGATCGAGGACTCCAAGAAGTGGGGGATGATGTTTCTGAGCAACCAGCTGTTTAAGATCTACTTTAAGGTGTGACATCACTCATCATCACATGTTGACCTGTGTCCCAGCTGACTGATCACTGATCAGCTGATTGATTGGTTCCAGATCAATAAGCTGCACCTGTGTAAACCTCTGATCAGAGCCATCGATAGCTCCAACCTGAAGAACGACTACAGCCCCGCCCAGAAGGTCACCTACAAGTACTACGTGGGCCGCAAGGCCATGTTTGACAGCGACTTCAAGCCAGGTTATTGATCACTGATTGATGACCTGATTGATGACCTGATTGATGACCTGACTGATGACTGATGACCTGACTGATGACCTGACTGATGACCTGATTGATGACTGATGACCTGACTGATGACCTGACTGATGACCTGACTGATGACCTGATTGATGACTGATGACCTGACTGATGACCTGACTGATGACCTGATTGATGACTGATGACCTGACTGATGACCTGACTGATGACCTGATTGATGACTGATGACCTGATTGATGACCTGACTGATGACCTGACTGATGACCTGATTGATGACCTGACTGATGACCTGATTGATGACCTGATTGATGACTGACGACCTGACTGACGACCTGACTGATGACCTGATTGATGATTGATGACCTGACTGATGACCTGATTGATGACCCGACTGATGACCTGATTGATGACCTGATTGATGACCTGACTGGTGACCTGACTGATGACCTGATTGATGATTGATGACCTGGTTGATGACCTGACTGATGACCTGATTGATGACTGATGACCTGACTGATGACCTGATTGATGACCTGATTGATGACTTGTGTGCGCTCCACAGCGGAGGAGTTCCTCTCTTACGCCTTCCATCACTGTCATCGATCCAGTCAGAAGAACAAGAGGATGATCCTCATCTACCTGCTGCCTGTCAAGATGCTGCTGGTGAGGAGACCACGTCCTAGACCAGGTCTTAGACCAGGTCCTGGGTCAGGTCCCAGATAAGATCCATGTTCAGACCTCAGATCAGACTCTGGTCCAGGTCCCAGTTCTCCCAGTCTGACCCCAGCCTGTGGTTTCAGGGTCACATGCCGACTCATCAGCTCCTGAGGAAGTACGACCTCATGCAGTTTGCTGATGTCACCAGAGCAGTGAGGTAAGCAGAGGGGTGGTGACATCATCAGTGACATCATACTGGTGTCAGGTGAGCTGACAGGTGAGTGTGTGTTTCAGTGAGGGCAACCTGCTGCTGCTGAACGAGGCTCTGTCCAAACACGAGACCTTCTTCATCCGCTGCGGGATCTTCCTCATCCTCGAGAAGCTCCGCATCATCACCTACAGGAACCTCTTCAAGAAAGTGTGAGTACTCTGCTGCTCCTCCCATAGGATCCTCAGGTACTGCTGCTCCTCCCAGAGGGTCCTCAGGTACTGCAGCTCCTCCCAGAGGATCCTCAGGTACTGCTGCTCCTCCCATAGGATCCTCAGGTACTGCAGCTCCTCCCAGAGGATCCTCAGGTACTGCTGCTCCTCCCAGAGGATCCTCAGGTACTGCATCTCCTCCCAGAGGATTCAGAGCTCTGTCAGATTTGGCACAAATGTCCACTTGGGCTCAATAGTGACATGCTTAGAATTTGATGGTCAAAGGTCAAGGTCATTGTGACCTTGAAGGAGTTTCTTCAAAATTGGCACTAATGTCAGATTGGACTTAAGAATAAACTCATTTGAATTTGGCGGTCAAAGATCGAGGTCACTGTGACCTTGCAATCATTTCATTCTTGTGAAAGTGATATCTTAAAAACACTCTGATACAGTTCTTTCAGATTTGGCGCAAATGTCAGATTGGACTAAATAGAGACAGGCTTAGCATTTGATGGTCAAAGGTCAAGGTCATTGTGACTTCATCCTTTTTCTTTCTGGTGAATACAAAATCTAAAGAAGACCTTGACGAAATTTAGCAAACTTTAGCCTAAACGTCCACCTGCACTCAAGACTAAACTCATTTGAATTTGGTTTTCATAGGTCAAGGTCACTGTGACCTTGCATTTGTCTCACTCATGTCAGTGCTGTAGGTGAAGATCACCTCAAGGGAGTTTTTTCAGATTTGGCACAAACGTCAGATTGGACTCAACAATGAAGTGGTTAGATTTTAGTGGTCGAAGGTCAAGGTCACTGTGACCTGGTCTGTCTGATCGTAGTTTTGACCAGATGATTTTGTCTCCATGTTGTTGTTGTTATGTATGATGTCACGTTAAAGCTGCTGTCTGTCCCTCGGTCTGTCCCTCCGTCCGTCCCTCTGTCTGTCCTCAGATACCTCCTGCTGAGGACGCACCAGCTTCCTCTGGACGCCTTCCTGGTGTCTCTGAAGATGATGCAGCAGGAGGACGTGGACATCGACGAGGTGCAGTGTATCCTCGCCAACCTCATCTATGTGGTCAGTGCGCGCGCACACACACACACACACACACACACACACACACACACACACACACACACACACACACAGGAGACAGCTGGGACAGGAAACAGGAAGTAGACCAACTCTTGTCCTTGTCTTCTTCCTGTCAGGGTCACATCAAAGGTTACATCTCTCATCAGCACCAGAAGCTCGTGGTCAGTAAACAGAACCCGTTCCCGCCGCTGTCTTCGGTCTCTTAGACTACATTTCCCACAATCCCCTCTGACTGCTGGGCTCTACGTTTCCCACAATCCCCTCTGGCTGCTGCACTCTACATTACCCACAATCCCCTCTGGCTGCTGGAAACTCTTCACATCGTCTGTTTTTTATTTTGTTTTGTAAAATAAAATTTAATAAAACAGCTGCTGGTTGGTTCAGCGTGTCCAACGTCTTCTTCTTCTGTGTCCCCATGTGTCCCCCTCTGTCCCCGTGTGTCCCCGTGTGTCCCCATGTGTCACCATGTGTCCCCCGGAGACTCCTGGCGGTGCATTGTGGGAGTCTGTCTCTGAGGTAAGTGACAGGGCTCTGCACCTCTGGTGATGGACACTTGTCCTCTGTCCTGAGACACTGTGGGGACGTCTCTTCTTTTCATCTGCCACCACAGAAGAACGGGTGATACTGCTTCCTGTGATGTCACTTCCTGGAGTTTCTTCACACAAAGATTTTTAAAGAACCTGAGAATCTGATGAACGTGTTAAAATTTAACAAACATTTTAAATGTGAAACATAAAGTTAACATTTACAGACGCTGCGTCACATTTAAACTGACAACGTCATTTAGTCTGAGTGATGATGTCATGGCGGTCGCATGGTGTGATGTCACTGAGGCTGTTAAACAGTAAACGTAGCTGTTGTAGTTTTTATTTTATTTTAGATTCATGTTAAATTTTTTTTTCTGACAGGTTTATTAGTACTTGTTCTACATTTCATTAATATTTTTAGGACATTTTGTTAAAAAAAATTCGGACAGTTTTTACAAATTTTTCGGACATTTTATTAATATTTTATGTATTATTAAGAATATTAAGAGAATGTCAGAAAAAATTATATTAAAAAAAAATCCGAAAAAAATGATAACTAAATGTCCGAAAATTTGTGAATAAAATGGTCCAAAAATATTAATTCAAAGTCCGAAAAAAATATTAATAATATGCCTGAAAAATATCAATTTAAAAGTCAGAAAGATATAAATAAAATGGCTGACAAATATTAAGAAAATGTATGGGAAAAAAAAAAAGTCAGAAAAAAATTCCAAAATATTCGAAAAAATATCAAGAAAATGTCCAAAAATGGAGCACACGTCGGCCCCTGGTGCGGCTCAGTCCGCCATAGACCCTCCTCACAGCTGAGATAAAATGTCTGAAAAATATATTAATGACATGTTGGGTAAAATATTAATAAAATATCCGAAAAAATATGAATTAAAAAGTCCGAAAAAATATGAATAAAATTTCCCCCCAAAATACTATTAAAATGACCGAAAAGGCATTTATAAAATATCCGAAAAAAATATTAATAAAATGTCTAAAAAAGTCTGGAGCACTCGTTGGCCCCTGGTGTAACTCAATCCGCCATCTTCTTCTCGCAACACAACAGGCAAGAAAGAGCGAGAGAGCCACCTACAGTATGGGAGGAGGGCTGTCAATATATTCATACATTGTCTGACGAATCAATAAAATGTCGGAAAATTGTTTTTAAAAAATACGAAAAAATATTAATAAAATGTCCGAAAAAGTATTTATAAAGTGCCCCAAAATATAAATTATAAGTCCAAAAAATTATAAAAGGTTCGAAAAAAATTAATAAATTTTCCGAAAATGTATTTATAAATTGTCAGAATTTTTTTTAATGAAATGTCAACTAAAATACAATAAAATGTCAGAAAAAATGGTAAAATGTTCAAAAAATATTAATAAAATGTCAGAAAAATATAAACAAAAAATCCGAAAAATGTTAATTAAATGTCTGACAAATATTAATAAATTGTCCGAAAAGTTATTGATAAATTGTCTGAAATGTATTAATGAAATGTCAGCTAAAATATTAATAAAATGTAAGAAAAAAGTTATTAATAAAATATCTGGAAAAATATTAACGGAAAATGTGTGAAAAAGTACTGATAAAATGTCAGAAAGTTTATTAATAAAATATTTATAAAATGTCTGGGAAGTTATCGGTGTGTCATGAAGTATAAATCTGTGATGCTGATGATAGATGAAAGTGTCCTCGAGAGAGGACAGCAGGACTGAGTCATGAGGCTGTGATGTCATCAGATGTTTATTAAAATAAGACAGACAGGAAGAGCCACGTGACAGACAGACGGACACACACCAGCAGGTGCTGAGTGAGCGTCAACTTTGACTTTGAAACAGTTTGAAAGATGGCGGCTGGCAGCGGCTGCTGGCAGCCGCGGTGGTCAGCGGGTCTCAGGATATTGGTTGACTTGTGGGGTCATGTGATCCTCGGCCACTTCCAGCCTCGGTCTGATCCAGCTCAGGTAACGGGACACTTTGGTGAACACCAGACCGCCACCGCCGTCCTCGCAGCCCGAGGACGATGACATCAGCAGCCCCGTCAGAAACGCTGTCCCGTGCTTGACTGTGGCAACTGGCGTCCCCTGCAACAGGCCGCCACACTGGCTGACCTCTGACCTCTGGTCTTGTGAGGGCTTCTGAACTTTTGTCGTGCTGCTGTTGTGGTTTTCTGCTCCATTAGGCGTCCCCTGGGCTCCGTTTGGCGTCCCCAGGGCTCCGTTTGGCGTCCCCTGGGTGCCATTTTGTTTCCCTGCAGCTCCATTGGGGCTCCCCGGGGCCAGCTTGGCGCCATCGTGCCTCCTCATGCAGAACATCTTGTTGCTGAGCGGATGAGACACGTTGAGCTGACGGCGGCACTCGTCCAGTGTCATGTAGACCAGGTCCTGAGTCCGACGGACGCTCCGCCCCCAGGTCACGCCCCTCGTCCCAGAATCCATCAGGGTGTTTTCACAGAAGTCCTTGGTGGGCAGGCACAGGTGGATGAGGGCGGAGCTAAATGGCAGGGGGTGGGTCAGCTCGAGGAGGGCGAGGTCGTTGTCGTGGTGATCTGTATGGAAACGCTCGTGGACGTAAAGCGCCCGCACGGGGACAACCACCATCTTGTCTTCGTCACCTAGGAGACGAGACGTTAATATCATCCAGTGGGCTTTTATTTTGAAGGAGACGTTGGCCAAAAGTAAGTGGACAGGCGTGTGTGACGCAGTGATGTCATCAGTCTTATAAGGATCAATTAAAACACCTTAACTTTTCCCTTAAGTGTAAATTGGTTTAACCCTTTAGGAACTCCTTAACCTGCAGATAATCCATTAAATGTGAACAATCCCCTTAAAGTTTTGGAGTCTTAACATGTTTAAGTTAATGGTAAAGTGATTTCCCTTAAGTTAAGGGACGTCTGAAATCTAAACCTCTTAAATCCCATCTAAGAATCCCTTCACTCTCACCTGTTCACATACTTTTGGCCTGGTATTAAAGCAGCAAAACAGTGCGCAGTACCGGCGACCACGGCGAAGTCGGAGGGTCGGAGGTCGGACGCCGAGTCCTGGACAAGGCAGCGGGCGGCAGTCAGGACGGAGCGTCGACCCAGCACCACGCCGCCACAAGGCTCCGCCCCTCTGCTGCCCAGCAAGGTCACCTGGAGGAGCAAAACAACCACATGATGAAGAGCAACCAATGAGCTGACAGCTGGCTGTGATTGGCTGAGACGGTCGTACCTGCCAGGGCCACGAGGACGCCGCTGCTGTCTTGACCTGGTCAGGAAGTTGTCCACAGGGAAACGTGACTGTGGACACAAAGACGAGGTTAGTTCACCCGTTACAGCTGCTCAGGAAATGTTTGGGGTTCATGGCGGCGGTGGCGGTGTCAGACCTTCGGGCAGGCAGCTCCGCCCATCCGCCTGCAGTTTGAATCCCAGCATGCAGGAGCAGGTGAAGGAGTAGTAGGACGCCGTGCACAGCTGGTGACACGCCGTCGGGCCGTCGGTCGGACACTCTGCGAACTCTGAGACACACGATAAACGATGAGACACATATATCCAGGGGGCGGGGCTAACCATCACAGTGGGTGTGGTCCAAACCTATGATCTGTGGCGCTACAGGCGGCTGTCGTCTGTCTCCCAGAGCTTCCAGTTCGCAGACGGGGCCGTAGTGGGAGGCGGGGCAGGAGCAGTTGAACCCGCCCACTCTGTCGGTGCAGTTTCCTCCATGGAGGCAGGGGTCGGGGTCGCACTGATCGCCGTCTGATCACAGACCAATCACAGCCTCAGACAATCAATACGTACGCTCACACAAATACAACGAAAGTTAGCACTAGGTGGCGCCGTTTCAAAATCATCGTATAGTTTTCATCGTGTTTGTAATGATGGAGGATTGCGGCCACATTAAAAATATGAACTTTGATTTTAAGAATAACGTCAATATTTCCAGAATAATCTAAATTAGAGAAAAAAATAGTCGTAATATTACAAAAATAGAGTCGTAAAAGTTACGAGGAAATGTTGTAATATCACGAGATTAAAGTTTATTTTCGTAAATTCCGATTTTTTTTTTGTCTTACAAATTTACAAGTTTAATTGCGTAATATTGCGATTTTTTTGTTTCATACTTTTTTGAGTTTTATTGGGTAATATTTTGATTTTTTCTTGGAAATTTTAGTGTCTCATACATTTTTCACTTTCATCCTGTAATATTTCAACTTTATTCTTGTAAATGTACGAGTTATTTAGTGTGATTTTCTGATTTTTTTGTCTCATACATTTACAAGTTTAATCGGGTAATATTTTCATTTTTTTGTCTCGTACATTTATGAGTTTCATCTCTTGTAATATTTCGGCTCTTTTGTCTCATAAATTTTCGAGTTAAATTACGTAATATTCAAACTTTTTTCTCTCATACATTTATCGATTTGATCTTGTAATATTTCAGCTTTATTGTCTCATAGATTTACGTATATAATCTTATAATATTTTAACTTTTTTCATATAAATGTCTCTATTGTCTCATACATTTATCAGTTATTTCGTTTAATATTCCGATTTTTTTTCTCTCCTAAATTTATGAGTTATTTTGTAAAATATTCCAACATTTAGTCTCGTGAATTTACAAGTTTAATCATGAAATATTTGGACTCTTTTGTCTCCGAATTAAATCACGTAATATTCCAACTTTTTTCGCGAAATTTAAGAGTTAAATTAATAGTCATAATTAAAATAAGTAATATTTTGACTTAATTCTTGTAAATTTCAGAGTTCATTTGTGTAATAATATTCTGACTTTTTTGTCTTTTAAATTTACGAGTCTCATCTTGTAATATTTTGACTATTTTCTGTTGAATTTACGAATTTAATCATGTAATATTCAAACTGTGTTGTCCTATAAATTTGAGTTTAATCTTGTAATATTACAACTTTTTGTCTTAAAAATTTATGAGTTTAATCACGCACGCACACACACACACACACACACACACACACACACACACACACACATATTTGGGTCAGTTTCCAGGTAAAACCTCACCAATGTAAACGGTCCAGAATTCCATCTGCAGAGAAACAAACCAGTTAGGACCAGAGTTTCCAGACACGTTTTAATTTGCTGTGTGTGTGACGGCTGGCGTTGAGTCGTACCGTCTTCTTGGTGTCCTCGAAGTACTCGCGCGCCTCCTCCCAGCTGCACGTCTCCTCGTAGCACTCGCGCTCCAGGTTCCCCTGCAGGATCTCCTCCACCAGGAACAGGTTGGCGCGTTTGGACCGCAGGAACACGTCCTGCCTCCGAGGAAGCTGGAAGACTGTTTACAACAACAATATATTTGATTCTGACCTCGTTATTCCAAACAATGACAAACTCATTCGTGATTCTAATAACCTGTGTCATTAACAACAGGAAGTCGTCAGCACAGTGACAGGAAGTAACTCAGCTGTCGTACATTTCATATAACTGGAAAAAAAAAAGATTTTAATTTGTTTTGTTTTGAATGATTTATTTTATAATACAAGTCAAGAACTTTAGTTTTAGTACGACAGAATATTTTTGCACTAAGTTAGCCAAAGTGATGACGTCTGACATTTGTAGAGAATCAATAAGATACCTGAAATAATAACCAACATATAAAATGTCTGAAAAAAACATTTGGCGTGTGTTTTGGCACAGATGGAACTCCGTACATTTCCAGTTTGATCGCGTCAAAGTGAAGACTTTAAATCTTTATTTAAAACAAACGGACACACACAAATCTGAGGAGAGTTCTCCAGAGGTCAGAGGTCACAGGTCTTACCTTGTCCTTGGATGAAAACCTGAAGGAAACAAGCGAGGACGTAGAGACACAGAAGAGACGCTGGACAACGAGCCGACATGATGCTGGCGACCATGACACTGACTCTGCTGCGCACACACACACACACACGTTCACACAGCGATGAGTCACGGCTGATTGATGAAACATCTATGAGCTGAAATCTGAAATCTGTTGTTACTGAAACACCAGAAATAAAAATATCAACAGGTCACTTGTTGTAAATCTGGTCAGACGTGTGAATGTCGTCCACAGACCTACTCCCGCCAACGTTTGTTATTTTCTAAATAAAGAAATGTGCTGTTTGTGTTTACAGTGATGGAACCCGTGATTTCAGGTCAGATGTTTTTCTATAACGAGTTAACAGAGTAAATGTCGTGTCTCCGCCGCGGACTCTGACCTGTCCTCAGAGAAACCTCACAAAACAAACACAACGTCCGCAGCTTTGTTTATTTGAGACAAACAACAGATTAATGATTGGACATGATCGGGGACACACAGGTGAATACTGACGGACAGGAGGAGGTGCTCACTCAGGGGACACAAATAAAATTATTATCTTTATTATTTCCAAGTTTTACTCTGATGTTTCAGCTCAAATATGAAAGAATGAAAAAAATTTAAAAACTCTGAATAACTGCAGAGATTTAAGGTGAAAGGAAACATTGATATTTTTACAATATAAATATCTGCATTATTACAATTCTGATCAAATGTTTTAAGACTAAAAAATAAGTATAAAAGTTTAAATATTTTAATTTCAGTGACACAGAAACTTCATCAGACTGTTGTCGTGTTATTATTTTTCTTTATTTGTCTTTAAAAGTTCATTTCTGACAGTGACTGATAACACAGGAAACACACATTTAAATGTTTTAACAGGACTCAACGCTAACATTTGCTAACGTGTTAGCCACGACTACTTTACAAACTTAATATGTGGGATAATGTGATTACAGATCGTTGTGCTGCCTCGTTAATGCATCGTTGACTCAAAATATAAGGGAGCGAGAGCAGAACCCTGAGGAACCCCTTCAGTTATAAAAGACACTGTCAGTGTGTTGATCAAGGTTCTCTGCTGTTTGCTAACGTGTTAGCCACTAGAAGCTAACCATAGGTTACTGTCAGGGTGTTGTGCTGCCCCCCGGTGGCCAAACAAGGTAACAACTGCAGCTTGAAGAATTTTAGTTTTTTAAAGCAGTTAAATGTCAGATGATAAAAGTTCTTCAGAGTTTTGTGACGTAGAAACATCAATGATTACATGAAAGACTCAAAGTGTGGCTGATCTCTGCTCCATGGACTCAACCAGTGACAACCGGCGGGCGCCATCTTATAGAACCAGCCTCTGGATGGCGCCGCGCCGCCTCCTCGCTGTGCCGCCGCCCTGTTCTTTGGGCACCAGTTTCTCGATGCCTTCGTGGATCCAGCGGATGTACTTGGACACCTGAGTGTATATGCCATACTTTCCTTTGCGTGCACAGCCTTCGCCCCAGCTCACGATGCCGGTGATGAAGTAGGTGTCGCTGTAACTTGTCACATGTGGCCCGCCGCTGTCACCTTGGCAGGCGTCCTTGGCTATTGAGTCGTAGCCTGCGCAGAACATGCGGGAGGAGATTCGCAGCTGGGTGGACTCGATACAGGTGTGTCGGTCCACGTAGGGCAGTGTGAGGCGCTGCAGGATCGGAGACGGCTGCCGGCCCTCGCCGACACGGCCAAAACCGCTAACGATGCCCTCCGGCTGCCGCATCAGCACCTGCAGGAAGAGACGGTTGTTAGCATACTAACAGTGTAACTGTCATGTTGGTACAGTACATACAGAGAGATGGTTAACGTAGCATAGCATAAGAACTGGAAACAGAGGGAAGCAGCTAGGTTAGCTTAGCATAAAGACTGGAAACAGCTAGCCAAAATGAACTTGTTATCTTGTTTGTTCAATTTGTACAAGAATCAAAGTGTGAAAAAGACAGTTAGCTGTTTCAGCGCTCAGGGATGACGTGACGGACAATTTCTCAGCTCAGACCAGTAACTTCCTGACAGCTACACTGGTTGCCTGGCAACAAGACATAGTCAATTACTCAATCGCTGAGTAAAACAGGAATAAGCGAAGGTTCACCTTCTCAGCGAAATCGGCCTCGGGGAGGCAGGCGGGCAGGATGAACCTGGTGAAGGTGATGGGCGTGGCCAGTTTGATGAGGGCGATGTCGTTGTGGTACGTGTCCGGTTTGTACCTGTTGTGGGTGATGATGGTCTCCACCTGGTGCGTGGCTTCATTCCCGTGCTCCACCTCCACGTCAAACTCACCTGAGGACACACACAGTGTTTGAGACACTCCCCCTCCGTACGTCCACACCTGAAAGCATCACCAGCGGTTCGGCTGATGGTGATTGGTTCATCAGACCTACCCAGCTTGACGTAGATGTAGCGTGATTGGTTCATGCAGTGGGCAGCGGTCAGAATGATGTACTCGTTGAGGATGGTTCCTCCGCAGAACCCTCGGTCGTCCTCGTTCAACAGGAGGGCCTGCGAGGACATAGAAGGGTTAATGATACACAACATCTGCAGGTGTGGACACATGTCAAAAATGAACTTCCAGATGTCCCTGTAGGGACAATCATGGACACGTGGACAGTGATGGACTACTAGGTCTCTACCTGCCATGGACATTGTCCCGGTGGACAGTCCTCTCCGTTGACGATGCGGGTCATACCCGCGACCTCAGACAAGATCAAGAAGAAGTCTGGATGGATCTTGGCGTTGCTGCTGTTCCCAGGAAGTGAGGACGTGTTGGACATGGACTGGTTCTGGGTGGAGTTGGTGGTCAGGTCCGTCACGTTGGACCCTGTGGCGTCCTCCTTCGTGTTGTTCTGGCGCTTATACCTGAAAACTGTCCGGGTCTTTCCGCTGATGATGGCGCCACATTTGAAGGGTTCTATAAGAGATGGTGTGAAGTTCAGAGGTCAGACAGGAAGTAGAACGTAGCGCCTGATAATTCTTTCTGTCCTGATGGCGGCGCTACAGAACATTAGAAGAACCTTTAGGATCCATCACCACGTCCTGGTGCTGCCCCTGTTGGACAGTAACCAGACTCTCTAAGCAGAAACATTGAGATTAACTGATACAACAAGACCACGTAGAGTCTCCTTCACCGTGGGAGTCGCAGGATTTGTAATCTGGTCCCAGGAAGTATCCGTCGGCGCAGGAGCACTCAACGTTTCCTCGTATCACGTTGCAGAAGTGTTGGCAGCCTCCATTTTTATTTTCGCAGAGCTCAGGAGTTACTGCAAAGACAAAGGAAACACTGTCAGGACCACAGCGAGGAGTTCGGACCACACACCAGGTATCTCTGGTACCGCTGGTACCCTGTCGTCAGACGATCCGGCCGAACAGACGCATGATGACGTGCTGATGTTAACACAACAACCTAACATGAACAAAGGGTTCATTCAGGAGAAACAGGAAACAGAGACGTGATCCAGGAGGGTCCCAGGTTTTTGGTAAGGGTCTGGTTTAAAGACATGGGTTCAGGGTTAAGCCCCGCCCTCCAGAGGGACTGTGGTTCTGTACCGATTTCACAGTTGAAGCCCTGGTACCCCGGCTGGCAGTAGCAGGTGTAGCTGCCGATCCCGTCTTTGCAGAGTCCTTTATGAGCGCAGGGCATCGAGTCGCATGCGTCGCCATCTGCAGGACAAATAGAGCAGAACGAGTTCAGATGACAAGAACTCTCAAATGTTGACAAAGTTTGACCCGTAGGTTTGAACGTCAGAGCCATAGATTAGCCAATAGGACGCAGCGTTTCAGTTCCTGCTTTCATTGGTAATATTTGGACTGTACAGAGATCAGTTTGTGCTCGGGTTCTTCCGCTAATCTGAGTTCTCGTTGAAACGTTTCCTGCTTTGGTTCCAGCACCTGATGTCACCCCCAACATCTGAATCACCACGTAGCTCATTGTTACCATGCTAACGTTTAGCATTTCTAAATTACACGTTTGGTTTGGTAAATGTGACGAAACAGAACAAACGTCTTACCGACATATTTGGCCCAAAATTCATTCTGCAACAGAAAAAAAAAATCACACCATCAAATCAAAACAACGTAAAATCACATCAGTTTGTCTCAGAACAGAAAAGGGCACGTAGATTTATGCCTCAGCGTCAGCGACAGCCAGGGCCAAGACATAAATTTGGCACAAACATCATTGAATTAACGATGAGCTGATTAGGCTGTGGTAGTCAAAGGTCAAGGTCACTCTGACATCATCTGTCTCATTCTGGTGGACATTCATGCTTTTGATATCTCAAGAAGGCCTCAAGGATTCCTCAAATTTGGCATAAACGTCCATTTGGACTCACCAATGAACTGTTAAAAATTTGGTGGTCAAAGGTCAAGGTCACTGTGACCTTGCATCAGTCTCATTCATGTGCATGCGAGGTCTTAAGAAAGCCTTAAGGGAATTTCCTCAAATTTGGCACAAACGTCATCTTGGACTTAGCAATGAACTGATTAGGATTTGGCAGTCAAAGGTCACTGTGACCTGGTCTGTCTCATTTTTGTGAATGTGACACTAAGAACACCTCGAGGGAATTTCCTCACATTTGGCACAAACGTCACCTTTGAGTCATGGATGAATTGATTACAATTTGGCTGTGTGCTAAGCTAGCATAAGCTTAGCTAACAAACAGTTTCCTAAAGTCTGGGTGTTGGTTTAGGACTCGCGGCGTTGCGCAGTTTTGTTTGACGGCGGTGTTTTAGTCAAAGGAAGTTAGTACAGTTTTATCTTTGTCCTCGAAGATCTCCCGCGCCTCCTCCCAGTCGCAGCGCTCCTCCACGCACTCGCGCTCCATGTTGCCTTTTTTCAGCTCCTCCAAGAAGCTGTTGGCTCGTCTCCGGCGGGTCAGGACCTGATTGGCTGCCTCGTTGTCCAAGAAGACTGAAAGACAAAGAGTTCGTGGTCGTTGAGGTGTGAACATTCTCAGAGTGTCAGAACAAACAACACTCGCACCCTGAATATTGTTTATCTTCATATTTTTATATTTTCATATTTGATGTACATTTGTACAAGGTTCTTGTATATTTGTATATTTTGCATTTTTACACTTGATTCATTTTAGTACTCATGGAAATATGTGTACATTGAGAGCAAAGCTACCGGAGCCAAATTCTTCGTATGTACTTGGCCAGTAAAACAGATTGTGATCAGATGTTTGATGGTCAGCATGTTCGTGCCGCACCAGACTGAAGCTGACTCGTTCATGATCCTCAGAGGACGAGTCCTAAAGACCAATCACCCTCTGACCTCACACTGTGTTTGTGATTTGGTTCATGGTGCCCTGATGATTCATCTTTAAGTTAACATTGAAAGTTTAACGTTAAATTTAGATTTAAACTTAAACGTTAAATGTTAACATAAAGATGTACCCTGCTGATTCATCTTTACGTTAACATTGAAAGTTTAACGTTTAATGTTAACATAAAACTGTACCCTGATGATTCAGCCTTGTTAACATTGAAAGTTTAACGTTAAATCTTAACATGAAGATGTACCCTGATGATTGATCTTTACGTTAACATTGAAAGTTTAACGTTAAATGTTAATGTAAAACTGTATCTTGATGATTGATCTTTACGTTAACATTGAAAGTTTAACGTTAAATGTTAATGTAAAACTGTATCCTGATGTTTCATCTTTACGTTAACATTGAAAGTTTAACGTTAAATGTTAATGTACCCTGATGATTCATCTTTACCTTAACATTGAAAGTTTAACGTTAAATTTAGATTTAAACTTAAACGTTAAATGTTAACATAAAGATGTACCCTGATGATTCATCTTTACGTTAACATTGAAACTAAATGTTCTGACAGCTGTTGTCAGGCAGATTGTGATGACGTCATGACTGTCATGACTGTCATGACTTTGATGAGGTCGTGTTTTTAACGTGTCCAGATGATGTCGTACATCTGATCGTAGCTCCCGACAGCGCCAATGATTTTGTAGTTCTTATGTTTATATTTCATGATGTCACTTTGGACCAATGAGGTCACAGCAGGTGGTCTGTCTGTCCAGTGAGATGTCAGCACGCTTCATGTTGCTGTCAATCATCTGAAATCTGAACGAGGTCAACACACCAACCTGATGAGGTCAAAGGTCACCTGTCGGTCGCCAGTCACCCCCCCCCCCCCCCCCCCCCCCCCACACACACATACACACACCGCCGCCATCACAACACGCAGTGGACATGAAGACAACCCCCCCCCGGCGTTCAGTAAAGACGTACCTACGTGAGCGGCGGCGGTGGCGGCGAGGTGCAGCAGCAGGAGGCCGAGGGACAGGCGGTGAAACCAAAACATGGCCCCGGGTGGACGGTGAGCTCGAGTCAGTCTGTGATGAGACGAAGGGACGCAGTCCGAATGTGGACAGAGGGACAAAGGGGGAGGGGCTACAGGAAGGACAGTGACCTGAGGGAGGAGGAAGAGCAGGAGGAGGAGCGGGGGGAGGAACTTCAACACATTCTGCTTCACTGACAGAAAGACACCTACAACTCCCAGAGTGTACTGCTGCAGCAGACAGACTGAAAATACTCCTGTGCTTACCACAGAGCCTGACCACATGTCCCCGTAAACCACATGTCCCCATAAACTGGTGTTTAAATATCTAAAACCAGGCTATGAAAAGTCTTAAAAAGTCCACATGTCCATGCAAACCACAAGTCTCCATAAACTGGTGTTTAAATATCTGAAACCAGTTTATGAAGTCTTAAAAAGTCCACATGTCCCTGTAAACCACATGTACCCATAAACCATACATTCCCATAAACCACACATCCCCATAAACTTGTGTGTAAATATCTACAATCAGTCTTTAAAAAGTCTTAAAAAATCCACATGTCACTGTAAACCACGTCCCCATGAACCACTATTCGTCATCCACCACATGTCCTTGTCATGATAACGTGTTTTTCATGTGTTCCTCTTGAGATAGTTTTAATTTTTTCAGCATTTTAAGTAGATGATTAAACTTTTAAATGTTGTGTTTTGTGTTAAAATAAATGTTTGAACATTTGGCAAAATAGTCCCACAACCCTTCGTAAGCGATGTGGGTTCATCTTTTTAATAATGTTGTTTGTACTTCAGTTTTTTTTCTCTATGTGTTAAAAATGCAGATGTTGACACCAAAGAACACGCTGTAAAAAATATGTAAATGTTGACACCAAAGAACACGCTGTAAAAAATGTGCAGATGTTGACACCAAAGAACACGCTGTAAGAAATGTGATGTATGAACAGAGTTTATTCTGTGTGAAGTTGAATTCAGCATGTCGATGTCACAGATGAATTATTTTAGAGGAAATACGACTTTGTGATGTAAAATCAAATCTCTGTAAGTTTTGATGATTTAAAGAATTAAATCTGAGTTTTAAACCAGTCTCTGTTCCAGCATCTCTAAAGCTCTCTCCATCGTCATCATTGTGGGCGGGTCTTTCATGATGCCCTCCACCCAGTCCACAAAGTTGGCCATGTTGGCGTACACCTCATAACAGCCCTGCCCCTTTCCCACCACACCCGTCAGGAAGTGGGTGGAGCCATAGACCGTGACCACCGGGCTCCCGTTGTTTCTGGGGCAGCTCTCCTGGTCATCATCCTGGTATGTGATGCACAGCATGTTGTCAATATTGTTGAAATTGTCTTTCCAATAGCATTGAAAGTAATGATCGATGAGGACAGACATCCTTCGGAGGACCGGGTCAGAGGGAGTGGCCTCAGAGATGTCCGTGTAGTCCACGCTGGTCCTGTTGCCCCAGCTGCACACTGTGTGTTCCTCGATCAACAAGAGCGTCTGCTGGGCGAAGTCTCTGGTGGGTAGGCAGACAGGGACGGCATGGCGGTTCAGAGTGACGGGACGACTCAGCTGCAACAAGGCAACGTCTCTTTCACCCGTCGCCGGGACGTAGCCTTCGTGGGCGATCGCCATGGAAACAGGTATGATCTGTTCAGTGCCGTCCTCCATGTCCAAATTGTGTTCCCCTAGTAACGGGAAAGAAACCGTCAAACGAGACAAAGTACAAATGTCAACTTTACAGGACAAATTCACAGAGCAACTTTTTAAACAACTTTTACAAAATATTGAAACTTTACAGAAGAAAAAAACTTTTTACAAAGCAAACAAAATTTAACACAAAAACATTTACAAAACATTGAAAGAAAAACTTTATGTAAAAACTTAAAGAAACTGTTGAAAAAACTGAAAAAGTGTTAAATAATATATTGAAAAACTTTACAAAACAACTTTTCCAAAATGGTAAGAAACAACTTTAAGGAACAACTTTTTCAACAGTTTTTGGAACAATTTTTTTTAATAAAGTTTATGGAATTACTTTTTGAATAATGTTTCTGGGTATATTTGAAAAAAAAAGTTTCTGAAACACCTTTTTAAAAAAAGTTCTTAAATGACTTTTTGAATAAAGTTTGTGGAACAAATTTTTCAAACAAAGTTTCTGGAACAACTTTTTGAATAGAGTCTCTACAGTGACTTTTTAAATAAAGTTTCATGAACACCTTTTTCAATAAAGGTTCTGGGATGACTTTTTAAAATAAAGTTGATGGAGCAACATTAGCATGTTAGCATGTTAGCATGACAGTGATTTATAGACATGTGGGTGAACTGAACAGGAAGAGGCATTACCTGCCACCACAGTGAGGTTTTGGGAGTTGTTGCCATGGATACAGTGGGCGGCGGTGACGACCCAGGTTGGACTGATCAGAGCTCCTCCACAGTGACTGTTTCCATTTAACCGAACCAGAACCTGATGGACAGATGGACGTGAACTGTGACCTTTGACCTTTCCTCCAGCACCACAAACACCACAACATTTAACATTGAGAATTAAACTCTGCGACACACTGACGACCCCGTGATGCCTCCTGTAGCGCCCCCCTCAGGACTCAGGTACCTGCCAGGGACAGTCTCCTTTGGGACAGTGGTTGGATCCCACCAGTCTGGTCTGATCCACCACAGTCTGGTTTAGGCCTGTTTCCTGTGGAGGCAGCCGACCACATGGATACTCCACTGCAACACACAGATACAACCACCACAGCACTCACTGCAGAGTACCAGCCAGTACTCCAGTAAAAAAGTAACTAAAGTACTTTTCTCTGAGACGCACTGGAGGATAACATTAAGACATGTGATGTTTGGACATTTGTAGCCGTCCGCTCTGACTCATTTTACACACATTTTTGACATCTGACGAACAATAATGGTCAAATATAAAAATGGCTGTTAGTTTTCTTTGTGTTTATTCAGAGTGCTGCCCCCTGCTGGTCACAGTCTGAGAGGAAGTAGTATTCAGGTGGTATTTGTACCCTGAGCGACACACTGCCGTCCGTCTTCTCCCAGTTTGTACCCGTCAGCGCAGAAACATTTTGGTCGTTCTCCTGAGCCGTCACAGAAATGTTGACAGTGTCCATTCTGGTGCCGACACTTCAGTATTTCTTCTATCGCTGAACAAAATAAAGGAAACACACGTTAACACATATATTTATAATTTATTAAGAATAAAACATAGTGTTTGAGCAGAGTGTGTGGCTCAGCTGTTTGTACTTCGTCTGTTCACATTTCATATTTGAGTTCACAAAGATGTTCCTCTATGTTGGAATCAAACATAATATTATGGAGCCACTTCCTGTATTTCTTCAAAGTAAAAGTCTTTCATGTGTTTTCCTAAAAAGCTAAAACATTATCAATGTTTCGACATTAACTATTTTTCAATAAATCTTTAGGGAACCACTTTATGAAAAAACTTTACAGCTTTAGGGAACATTCGTTAATCTTTATGGAACTACTTTATAAAATAACCTCACAACTTTAAGGAACTTTTGTAAATTTAGAGAAACACTTTATAAAATAACTTTACAACTTTTTCATCTTTAGGGAACATCTTTCTAAAAAAGTTACAACTTAAGGGAACTTTTTTATTATCTTTAATGAAGCACTTTATAAAACAACCATAGGCAACTTTTTATTTTTATTTTTAGGGAACAACTTTACAACAGTAGGGGACTTTTTTTTTTATCTTTAGGGAAACACTTTATAAAACAACCTTACAACTTTAGGGAACATTTTTGTTATCTTTATAGAACTACCATATAAAATAATGTTACAACTTTAAGGAACTTTTTCTAAATTTAGAAAAACATTAAAAAAAAAACAACTTTAGGGAGCATTTTTTAAAAAATCTTTAGGGAAAGACATAAAAATAGTTCCCTAAAGTTGTAAAGTTGTTTATGAAGTCTCTAAGGAAAGACTTCATAAAACAACTTTACAAATTTACAGAACCATTTATCAAAATGTTTAAGGAACCACTTTATAAAATAGCTTTGGTGAGCAACTTTACAACTTAAGGGAACAACTTGACTAACCAACTAAAGGGAGCAACTTTCTAAAACATCTTAAGTAAACCACTGTGGAACTTTAGGGAACAACTTTACAAAACAACTTTACTACACAGCTGTACAAATATGTGGAACCCATGTGTAGAACAACTTTAGGGAACTAGGTGGAGTGAATTTTAATGAGTGAATGTTTCTTACGTGTTTCACAGTATTCTCCCTTGTAGCCTTCAGGGCAGTGACATACGTGGTGCCGCCTGACGTAGACACATCTGCCGTTACGACACGGGTCAATGAAGCAGGACTGCTGATCTGACGAAACAATCAGTAATAACAGTTTGAATTCGTGTTTGATAAATCATTATTATTATTACTATTATTATTATTATTAATACAAGTTTATATTTGATAAAGACATTTTTATTATTATTATTATTAATAGGAGTAAATCTGTTCCATTGATCAAAGATGAAGTGCAGCCATTGACCTAATAACTTTATTTTTAATGCCATTCCTCTCTGCAGTTAAATGAAACCTTCCAACTGTTCTCTTTCATTTTTATATATATTTTTATTATTCCTTCATGATTAGAGCAGAACTCGTTGAGCTTCATGTTTGTTCCTCAGTGTCATGACACATTTTATTGATTCTGATGTTTGACAGTAAAAACCAGTGTCCTGATGTTCCTCAGAAAATCTGACATCAGCCACCACAGATAATAAATAATGGACAAAGATTTTACTCACGGGTATATTCCTGCCAGAACTTCTTCTGCAAAGAAAAAAAAAAAAGAATTGAAGATCAACTTATTCTAAAATATATAAACCTAAAGCTGAGTGACGACAGAGAACAGACGTCTACTGACACAAACGTAAAACTAAAACAACCTAAGATGTTTTTAGAAGAACTTTCTACAGAAACTCAGTTTAACACAAGGATTCACACAAACATGTAAAACCACCGATTTCTATAAGATGTATTTAACAAAAACTAATAAGAATTACACAAATAAGTTTCTACGTTTGTCAAATTACGACAAAAGTTTTCAATCCGTTTTTTTTTTAGCAGTTAACAATTTCGAAAACAACTTTAAGACACAACTTTTTAAAACAAATTTACAACTTCATAACTGTTTGGAACAACTTTACAACTTCAAAAAAAGTAAGAACTTTATAAACCAACTTTAAATAACTTTATAAAACAACTTCACAATTTTAGGGATCAGCTTTATAAAGCAACGTTACTAAAGAACTTTACAACTTTAGGGAACAACTCAACTTTAAGAAACAACTTTACAACTGTAAGAAAACAACTTTACAAACCTACTTTAAAGAATTTTATAGAACAACTTTGCATCTTCAGTGAGCAACTTTACAAAACCACTCAAGGAAACATCTTCACAACACGAGTTCACTGAACAACTTAAGGGAACTCCTTTATTTGAGGGAACCACTTTTTGAAGCCACTCGACTTTCTAAGGACTAACAGTAAAAACTAGTGACTCCAAATTATTTTAAATTTGAGTATCAAATGACAACAACGAGTGGTGAGACGACACAGAGGCGTCTGTCAATATGAACTTTAAAAGACATCGTCTCCTTTTTATTTTATTTTTTTGACTTGAATCTGATCAACTTTGTAGCACAAATACATCAGAATTAAAAACCACGACATTTCCTGTTACCAGTAGGAGGCGCTATAACTGTCACTAATTATTGTCATGTAGATGTGTTCAGGGCGGGACTGTCATCAGTCCAATGAGGATTGGATCATGTAGGATGAAGTTATGAACTACTTCCTGTTTCATGGCGAAACATGGAAGTTTGACGCCACGCCACGATCACGTGGTCCAATGAAAACTCACGATCTGAGTAACCTTTGATGTCGAAGGTCTTCAGATGGTACGCACCAAATCTGAAGTCGGTACGACACCTGGAAAAATGCACAAAAGTGGCACGGTAAATTCAAAATGGCCGACTTCCTGTTGGGTTGGGGTCCCCTTAAACCACATGTCCCCACAAACCAAAGAAAAGACCTGAACTGGAGTTTAAATATTCAAAATCAGTCTTTGGAAAATCTTAAAAGGTCCACATGTCCTCCTAAACCACAGGTCCCTGTAGACCACATGTCCTCACAAACCAAAAACAAGACCTAAACTGATGTTTAAATATCTAAAATCAGTCTCTGAAAAGTCTTTAAATGTCCATGTCCACTTAAACCACATGTCCTTGTAAACCACATGTCCCCTTAAACCCCACGTCCCCTTAAACCACATGTCTTCCTAAATCACGTCCCCATAAACCATATGTCCCTGCAAACCACAGGTAACTGAGATGGCGACTGGCTGACCGTCTGGGTGTCGTCTTCGAAAACTTCTCGCGCTTCCTCGTAGTCACATATCTCCTCGATACATTCCCTCTCCAGATTTCCTTGTTTCAGCTCCTCCAAGAAGCCACTGTTGGCTCGCCGCCATCTGTGCAGCACGTCGTTCGCCTCGTGCTTCTGGACAAACACTGACGACACAAACCATCAGATGACATCATTTATATTTAACAGAAGCTTTAAAGGACTGACTCAGTGTTTATCTGTCCTGTCCTGAGACACTGTGAGGATGTCCACTCGTCTCTCTGTTACCACAGAAGAAGAAGATGGAGTTCATGCAGTGTTTGATGTAAACTTACCTGCAGCTGCAGCAGCAGTGAAGCCTGACAGCAGAATCCAGACGCTCCTCAGCAACATGTCACCACTTCACTCTGACTCCACTCCACTAACACTAACACTGCTTTAAACTGGATTAGGCCACGCCCACCAGGCCTGCCACCCTTTAACCAGGTCAGTAAACACACCTCCGCTGCTGAACACAACACCAGGTCAGTAAACACACCTCCATTGCTGACCACAACACCAGGTCAGTAAACACACCTCCACGCCTCACCTGCGGACTTTGCATCCAGCAGTGAAACGTGCCTGGAGTCTCATCAAACGTCAAGTTTCTCATCTGAAGTCGGTCGGATCAAATCTGTAGGAGGAGTTCACTAAAGTACGACACCTGGAAAAGGACAAAATGCACAAAAGTGGCACGGTAAATTCAAAATGGCCAACTTCCTGTTGGGTTTGGGTCCTCTTAAACCACATGTCCCTGTAAACCACATGTCCCCACCTGAACTGGTGTATAAATAGCTGAAATTAGCCTTTGAAAAGTCTTTAAATGCCCACATGTCCCCATAAATCATGCCATTTATCTTTTTAACTTCACTAAAAAAATGTGTTTTGTGTTACAATAAATATTTACATTTACATTACATAAATATTATATTTGGTAAAATAGTCCCAAACCCTTCATAAGTGATGTGGGTTCATGTTTTTAATAATGTTGTTTGTACAACTTCGTTTTGTTTTCTTTAAGTGTTAAAAAATGTGCCGATGTTGACACCAAAGAACACGCTGTAAAAAATGTGCAGATGTTGACACCAAAGAACACGCTGTAAAAAATGTGATGTATAAACAGAGTTTATTCTGTGTGAAGTTGAATTCAGCATGTCGATGTCACAGATGAATTATTTTAGAGGAAATACGACTTTGTGATGTAAAATCAAATCTCTGTAAGTTTTGATGATTTAAAGAATTAAATCTGAGTTTTAAACCAGTCTCTGTTCCAGCATCTCTAAAGCTCTCTCCATCGTCATCATTGTGGGTGGGTCTTTCATGATGCCCTCCACCCAGTCCACAAAGTTGGCCATGTTGGCGTACACCCCATAATACCCCGGGTGTGAACAGCCCCGCCCCCAACCGACCACGCCCATCAGGAAGTGGGTGGAGCCATAGAGTGTGACCAGCGGGCTCCCGTCGTCTCCACGGCAGCTCTCCTGACGACCCTCCAGGTATCCGGCACACAGCATGTTGTCGGTGAAGTTAAACTGGGCTCTCTGGGAGCACTGGGAGTTCTGGACGATGGGGACGGACATCCTGCGGAGGACGGGGGAGACCGGGACGGCGGGTGTGGCCCCAGAGATGTCGGTGTTGCCTCCGCTGGTCCTCTTACCCCAGCCGGACACAGCGTGGTAGCGGACCGGCAGCAGCTCCTGCTGGGCAAAGTCTCTGGTGGGCAGGCAGACGGGGACGGCGTGGCGGTTCAGAGTGACGGGACGACTCAGTTGCAACAAGGCAACGTCACTGTCACCTGTCACCGGGACGTAGCCTTCGTGGGCGATCGCCATGGAAACAGGTATCATCTGTTCAGTGCCCTCTTCCACGTCCAAATTGTTTTCCCCTGGTAACGGGAAAGAAACCGTCAAATGAGACAAATACAAATGTCAACTTTACAAGACAAATTCACAGAGCAACTTTTTGAAACAACTTTACATAGAAATTTTCTAAGTTGTGTTGTCATGGTGATGCAGAAATCGAACAAGAAACCGTTAAGTAAGACATTACAAATGTGACATTTACAGAAAACGTAACATTTTCACGAATTAATAACTTTTTTTATGACAACTTTAGAGAGCAACTTTATTACACAACTATATGAAGCAACTTTTGCAAAATATTAAAAAACAATGTAACAACTTTTACAAAACTTTTACAAAAAACACTTCACAGAAAAATAAGTTTTTTCACAACATTTAAAAAAAAAACAAAAAAAATCATGTTAGCATGACAGCGATTAATAGACTTGTGTGTGAACTGAACAGGAAGAGGCGTTACCTGCCACCACAGTGAGGCTTTGGGGGTTGTTGCCATGGATACAGTGGGCGGCGGTGATGACCCAGGTTGGACTGATCAGAGCTCCTCCACAGTGACTGTTTCCGTTTAACCGAACCAGAACCTGACGGACAGATGGACGGATGACATTAACCCCTTTAGGTTCAGTTCAGATGATAACATCTCTACAGATCTTCAGGACAAAAGATCAATGAGTCCCTTCATTTCTTTATAGCGCCACCTTCAGGCCACATTTCCCCTGACTTTAAAAGGACATATCAAACCCCGAAGGACGGATCAGTCTTCGCTTCAGAGCCACATCTCTAAAAACACTGTTTGGTAGGTTGTCTGTCCTAAAAACAAAATGGCTGACAACCAGAAACTACAAGATGGCCAAATCAAAGATGGCTTCAGACCGGGGTGGTTTGAAAGACTGTGTGGTCAGTGAGGACAAACACAAAGAAAATGAAGCAACAACTCTGTGGGTGCAGCTCTGTTGAAAGCCAGTTTGTGTTTGTGATATGTGTTGTAGAAGATACCTGGGTTAGTACAGAGGAGGTTTAGCTGCCAGCTAACCAGTAACCTAACTGCAACGATCACAACAATAACTCAGTGAAAACATCATGTCGATACATGTAACACAGACACTGATAAAGGCTAACAGTCCTGCTCAGCTCACACTGCTGCACTAGCTCGTTATGTCCAGTTGTTACATTACCAGTCCGTGGATGGATGAAGGGGAAAAGAGGTGCTGTGGTGTGCCGCTTTTGTTAGCAGATGGTTGAAGGCTTGAGAGAGCTGTGGTTCCAGATTCAGTCTTTGTTGTGTCCTTGTTCTGGAGATGCAGATCTGAGGAAGCCGGTTGCTCAGTGTTCTTGCAGAGTTAGATGCTGGGGTGCTAACTCAACTTGGTTCTCCTTGTTGCTGGAAAGTTAGTTGCAAACCTTGTGTTTGGCACACTAACTTCTCTGATCTTCAGGTTCTGTGTCTGCTGGGAGCAAAGCTGCAGCTCCTGCTGTGAACATGCAGAGGTGAGAGAATGGGGGGGATATTTGAATTCACTGGACCACAGATGATTCGTCATTAGTTCAGAGCTAAACTGGACATTTAAAAGTTTTTCTTCTGGGTCTTGTCGTCTGAAATGGTGACCAAGACTGCACGTTCTTTGTTCATCAAATAAAGGACAGCCAGTCGGCATTAGTCTCCACAGGATCATCGTCCCACCCTCAAACTCAATTGGACACTACTGTCACAGTGACATGTGACTCTGTGATGTCACCAGGCCAACTTAGGGAGGTGCTTAGACTCTCCATCCTGCTCTGTTTCTCCAAGACCTCGACTGAGGTGGGACGTTGACAAGAGGACCTGCTACGCCCTTCCCGTGTTCTTTCACCTCAGCATGCCCACAGCTTTGCAACTGACTTTCCAGCAACAAGGAGAACCAAATTGAGTTAGCACCCCAACGTCTAACTCTGCAAGAACACTGAGCAACCGGCTTCCTCAGATCTGCATCTCCAGAACAAGGACACAACAAAGACCGAATCTGGAACCACAGCTCTCTCAAGCCTTCAACCGTCTGCTAACAAAAGCAGCACACCACAGCACCTCTTTTCCCCTTCATCCATCCACGGACTGGTAATGTAACAACTGGACATAACGAGCTAATGCAGAAGTGCGAGCTGAGCAGGACTGTTGGCCGTTATCAGTGTCTGTGTTACATGTATTGACATGATGTTTTCACTGAGTTATTGTTGTGATCGTTGCAGTTAGGTTACTGGTTAGTTAGCTTCACCAAAGCTAAGTGATGTTAGCATGCAACTAAACACCTCTGCACTAACCCATGCATCTTCTACAACATATATCACATACACAAACTCAAACTGGCTTTTGACAGAAATACACCCTAAGAGGAGACTCAAAGTCCCTGCTTCTTGTAAATTAAGTCAAATTATTTAACACTATTAATAATTGTGTTTAATTATTTCTGACAGCCATTTTGGTACTTGACTTGGAGATCTGTTACGAGGTCACGTCCCAACACTGACGACCCCATGATGCCCATGTATGTCCTCTGTGACATACTGGAGGATGAAGTAATGTATTAGTATTTAAAATATGTCCACCAGGGGGCAGATCAGAGCCAACACTTAAATGTTTTCTTTGAGAAATTTCTATTTCTTGTAAGTTCATATATTCTTAAAGTTAAGATCAGAATCAGCTGTTTGACAGTAAATGAATAATCCATAAATCATTAAAGTCAGTTTCTAAGCACACAGAGGAAGTACTATTCAGGTGGTATTTGTACCCTGAGCGACACACTGCCGTCCGTCTTCTCCCAGTTTGTATCCGTTAGCGCAGAAACATTTCCGTCTTTGTCCTGAGCCGTCACAGAAATGTTGACAGTGTCCGTTCTGGTAGAGACACTTCAGGACGTCTTCAATCACTAAAGGAAGATAACAGTAAATACAACACGTATAACTTAAGTTAGTGGGCCGCGCTATCACTGGCTTAAATCACTGAGCTCAACAGGCCTCTGTTTGAGACAGGCCTTTAATTCCTGTTGCTCAGCAAAGATCAAGAAATACAATCAGGCTGTTTATTTAAAGCTGTGTGATTATTACTGTATAAAGATTCCACTTCAAATAAGGTATCATTAACATGTTATGTTGTGACACATTGGTTTGTTTTACCACACTCAGCATAGAGACACAGCACCACTTCATCCAGACCAGGCCTATATATATATATATATATAGATATATATAGATATATATATATATATATATATATATATGTATATATATATACATATATATATATATGTATATATATATACATATATATCTATATATATATATGTATATATATATATATATATATATATATATATATATATATATATATATCTATATATATATATATATATATATATGTACACAGCAGAACTTTAAGAAAAATGAGTCTCTGCTGTTGAGTGGGACACTTTAGGGAACAACTTTAGGGAAGAACTTCATGTGTGTATATATATATGTGTATGTATATATATATATATATAAAATATTGTGAGAGCAAATGTATACTACAGTATATAGGAGCATAAAACGTTACAGAACAACTTTACAATTTGAAGCAATAACTACAACTTAACTTAAGGGAACAACTTCACTAGACAACTAAAAGGAGTAACTTTATAATACAACTTCAGGTAACAACTTCATCTCACAACATTGTGGATCAATATTACTAAACATTAGAGCAACTTTACCACTTAAGGGAACAACTACAGCTATAGGGAACAATTTTAGTAAACCGCTTTACAACTTCAGAAAACAATTTTAAATCTTTAAAGAACCACTGTATAAAACAACTTCACTGAACAGCTATACAATTTGACGCAACAACTACAACTTAACTTAATGGAACAACTTTACTAAACAACTAAAGGGAGCAACTTCAGAAAATAACTAAACTAAACAAGATTCCAACCTTAGGGAACCACTCTCTTAAACTACTTTAAGGAACCACTTTATGAAACAACTTTACAACTTAAGGGAGCAACTATATAAAACAACTTTAAGGGACAATGTGAGCAACTTGAGGGCACGATTTTATAAAACAACTTTAAGGGACAATGTGATCAAATTTAGGGAACATCTTTATAAAACCACTTAACTAAACGGCGTCTTTAAGCAACTATATAGAACAACTTTGGTTAAGAACTTTAGGGAACATCTTAACAAAACAACTTTGCAGAACCATGTCATAGAACATTAATATCTGTATAAAACATCTTAACCAAACAGCTGCATGTGTGGAACAACTTTAGGGAACAAGTTGAAGTGATTTTTTTTTTTTTTTTTTACCTGTTTGACAATGTTGTCCTTCGAACCCTTCGGGACAGTGACATTCGTAGGACGTCCCCATGTGGACACATGAGCCATTGTTATGACACGGGTTGATCAGACACGGGTCGCTACCTGGTTAAAGATTCAATCATAACAACAACAGTTTTTCTAAAGACTGAGAGACATTTGATTATAATTAATACAAATTAACATTTGATAAAGACTTTTTACATTACTACTAATACCAGTTTACATTTGATAAAGACATTTTGAATAATTATTAATACAAGTTAACATTTGATAAAGACATTTTGAATAATTATTAATACGAGTTAAAATTTGATAGACATTTTCAATAATTATTAATACGTATTCACATTTGATAAAGACATTTTTAATAATTATTAATACGAGTTACCATTTGATAAAGACATTTTTAATAATTATTGATACGAGTTAACATTCGATAAATACATTTTTGATTATTATTAATACATATTAACATTTGATAAAGACATTTTAAATAATTATTCATACGAGTTAACATTTGATAAAGACATTTTTAGTTGATAAAGACATTTTTAGTTATTATTAATACGAGTTACGAGACTAAAACATGAATAGATTCTATATTTAAGATTTCACCAAGAATTCAAATGTTAACTCACATTAATAATAATTAAAAATGTCTTCATCAAATATTGTTTTAGTTGTGTAGAGATGTGAACAAAAGTAAACTTCATTAATGTCCAACACGTTTGTTCCTCAGTGTCATGAAGCATTTTCTTAATTCTGATGTTTGACAGCAAACAATTTGACAACAGTTGCCACAGAAAATAAATAACAGGCAAAAATTTAACTCACGATCATACGTCAGCCAGAACTGCTTCTGCAAAGAAAAAAAAAAAAAGAAACAGTCTTTAAAAACACGTAAACTTCAACATATTCCAAAAACAAAGCTAACACAAACCTTAAAACTAAAACAACCAAAGATGCTTATAGAGCATCTTTGAAACAACTGTGGGAACAACTTAACAACTTCAGGGAACAGTTTGTTTAAGAACAACTTTACAACTTCAGGGAGCAACTTTATGACTCTCAGAAAAAAAATACCACTTTAGGAAACAACTTTAAAACTTGAGGGAACAACTTAACATAACAACTTTGCATCTTTAGGGAACAACTTTGCAACTTTAGAGAACAACTTTATCTAACGCCTTGAATTCTTTAGGGAAAAACTTTAAAACTTTACCTGACAACATTACAACTTTAGGGAACAACTTAACAACTTTAGGGAACAACTTTAAAACTTTACCTGAAACATTACAACTTTAGAGAAACATCTTTACCAAGCAACTTTACAGCTTTAGGGAATTAATTGACCTAACAACTTTAGAGAAGAGCTTTACCTAAAAACTTTACATCTTTAGGAAACAACTTTACAACTTTAGGGAACAACTTTGAAGAATAAAGTTACAACTTTAGGAAACAACATTACAACTCAAGGAAAGAACTTTACAAATTTTAGCTAACAACTTTACATCTTTAGGGAACAACTTCACCTAACAACTTTATATCTTAAGGAAACAATTCTACATCTTTAGAAAACAACTTTACAACTTTACCTGACAATGTTCCAACTTTA
This sequence comes from Cephalopholis sonnerati, assembly GCA_019142605.1. Classification (NCBI taxonomy): domain Eukaryota; kingdom Metazoa; phylum Chordata; class Actinopteri; order Perciformes; family Serranidae; genus Cephalopholis; species Cephalopholis sonnerati. Next base: position 2,099,250 of record JAGQAX010000024.1, read on the forward strand.
GGGAACAACATTACCCAACAACTGAGCAACTTTAGGAAACAACTTTGCAACTTTAGAGAACAATTTCAAAATTTTACCTGACAAATTGTCCAACTTTAGGGAACAACTTTACCTAACATCTCTACATCTTTAGGAGACAACTTTAAAACTTTAGAGAACAATTTAACCAAACAACTTTACATCTTTAGGGAAGAACTTTACCTAACAACTGTACAACTTTAGAGAACAACTTCACCCAACAACTTTACATCTTTAGGAAACAACTTTACAATTTTTGGGAACACTTTTAATTTTAACCTGACAAATTGTCTTTAGGGAATAACTTTACCTAAAAACTTTACAACTTTACCCAACGACTTTACAACTTTAGGGAACAACTTTACCAAACAGCTTTAAGGAATGTCTTTGTAAAACAACTTTACAATTTTAGGGAACAACTCCATGAAACCATTCTACTTCATGAGGACGAACAATAAATATAAGTGACTAAAAATTATTTTGAATTTAGTTGTAGAATAAAATAAAGATGATCGTCAGTGAGACGACACAAAGGCGTCTGTGAATCTGACGTTTAAATATGTTTTTAAAAAGTCGACATCTTGTCTTTACAAGAATTAAAAATTTTGGTAACTGAGATGGCGACTGGCTGACCGTCTGGGCGTCGTCTTCAAAAACTTCTCGCGCCTCCTCGTAGTCACATATCTCCTCGATACATTCCCTCTCCAGGTTTCCTTGTTTCAGCTCCTCCAAGAAGCCGCTGTTGGCGCGCCGCCATCTGTGCAGCACGTCGTTCGCCTCGTGCTTCTGGACAAACACTGACGACACAAACCATCAGAATACATCATTTATATTTAACAGAAGCTTTAAAGGACTGACTCAGTGTTTACCTGTCCTGTCCTGAGACACTGTGGGGACGTCCACTTGTCTCTCTGTTACTACAGAAGAAGAAGGTGGAGCTGACGCAGTGTTTGATGTAAACTTACCTGCAGCTGCAGCAACAGTGAAGCCTGACAGCAGAATCCAGACGCTCCTCAGCAACATGTCACCACTTCACTCTGACTCCACTTCACTAACAATAACACTGCTTTAAACAGGGTTAGGCCTCGCCCACCAGGCCTGCCACCCTTTAACCAGGTCAGTAAACACACCTCCACTACTGACCTTTACCCAGGTCAGTGAACGCATCACCACTGACCAGGAGAAGAACTTCAAACACAGAAACGTTCAGTTTATTGTCGTCAAACAGAATCAGGACAGTTTTTACAATTCAGGGTCTGAGACCAGCGTACGTAACGTCGTCATGTCATTAAAATATAATTTCAATAATAGTTCGGACAGTTTAACATGAGAAAACACCTGAACGTGACATCAGTAAATCATTCCATTATGTTAACGTTAGGAGACAATAACAGTAACTGTCGGACACTCAGATGAAGGTCATTGAACGCCTCACAGCAGCAACAGTGTCACATACAGATTAAAGACGTGTATGACATCACAGGTTCCTCGTGGCGTCCCACAGGGATCAACACTGGGGCCACTGTAGTTCTACAGTTACAGACTGAGACTCCGTCACTGCTCCACAGAGACACACAGGTATTAAAATATAATCAACTACATTTACTCAAGCACTGTACATGAGTACAGGTTTCATGGTACTTACACTTGAGTGTTTTTGGGCACTGTATCCTTTTTTACTGCACCATGTTTATTTTACAGATTCAGGTTATTGCTACAAAATATAATCAATAATATTATAAAAACTTTTACTGCAGTAACAGAGTATTTGTACTGTGTGGTATTTTTACTGCAGTAAAAGTTGTGAGTATTTAAATCACAGAATGGATCTCAGGTTGTCAGGTTGTGTATCAAAGCCTCGGTGGTGTTTGGCGGCAGGTGTGGCGGCGTGTGAGTTGGCAGGTGTGGCGGTGTCGCTGTTTGGTTGTGGATCCATTCCAGGTAGTTGGACACTCGGGTGTAGATGCCGTAGTTGCCTGGTCGGGCACAGCCCTTCCCCCAGCTGACGATCCCTAGCAGGAACGCCGTCTTCTTGTACTGCGTCACCAGGGGGCCGCCGCTGTCACCTTTACACGAGTCCTGGCGGCCCTCAATGTATCCGGCACAGAACATGTTCTCGGTGAGCACCACACCACTCTCCTCCACGCACTGCTGTGTCCGGATCCGCGGGACTTGGAGCCGCCGCAGGATGTGCGAAGTGGGTCCATTCTCGCCCCGCCTCCCCCAGCCGCTCACCGTGTGCGTGCTGACGGCCCAGAGTTCACGCTCAGCCAGCGGGCGCGTCGGCAGGCAGGCCGGGACGGCATATGTCGTGTAGGTGATGGGTGATGCCAGGCGGAGGAGGGCGATGTCATTGTCGGCTGTCTTTTTGACGTAGTTCTCGTGCATGATGATCTCAGCAACCTGGAGGTGCTGCTCCGTGCCCTCATTCACCTCCGTGTTGTGCTCACCTGATGGACAAACAGAAAGTTCAGTCAGGTGACTTTTTAAAAGAAGAGAGGAGTGTCGGTTCTTTAACCACAGATGGGTTGGTACCTGCCACCACCTTCAGGAACTGAGCGTCAGTGTCCTCGAGGCAGTGAGATGCTGTGAGGATCCAAGTTGGTTTAAAGATGATTCCTCCACAGAAACCTTTACCTTTATACACCAGCAGCACCTGAAACACAACACACAACGCGGGTTAGATCTCAGCCATGAGGACAGTGCCGCCAAACATACAGGCACGCTTCAATGAACTTGGTCATGTTTCCGTCACTCTGACCTCTGAGATCATATTCATCTAAAACAGAAACACCTGACTTAACAGGACGGACAAACAGGCAACGACCCTTGCTAACAGAAAAACGACAATGAGTGCAGTCTGTCCATGTGGCAAAGTCTGCAAGAACCAGCGTGGTCTGAAGATCCACCAGACCAAAATGAAATGCTTGACGGGGAAGCAGGTGGTGCAACGCACAGGTCCAGTACCTGGTGAGACGCAGGAGGAGCCCAGCCGGGAGTCAATCCACAGTGCCCAGACCCTCCACGCTCCACAAGCCCCACCCTGTGTCAGGCATTCCAAACATCGCCGGGTCATGTGGCCTGCTGCCAACAAGGAAAGAGAGTGGCTCCAGTTTGACGACGATCTGAACCAAGTCCTTAAAGCTACTGCCAGGGGAGATGCAGACCAGAAGTTACGGACGATGTCTGCAATGATCATCAGCATTGGTGCTGAGAGGTTTGGCATAAAAAAACATCAGCCAACCAGAGGCCTAGGGGAGCCAAACAGACGGGAGGTGAAGATCAGCCAGCTTCGGCAGGAGCTTAGACTGCTTGGGCGGCAGTTTAAGCAGGCAAGGGAGGAGGAGGAGGCCGGGCTGGCAGAGCTCAGGCACATGCTGAGGAAAAAACTCATCATCCTCCGTCGAGCTGAGTGGCATAGGAGGAGGGGTAGGGAGAGAGCCAGGAAACGGGCAGCCTTCATCTCGAACCCCTTTGGCTTCACCAAGAAGATCCTCGGGCAGAAAAGAAGTGGCCAACTTGCCTACACAGAAGAGGAGGTCAGCAAGTACCTCAGTGCCACCTACAGTGACAGCGCGAGAGAGGAAGAACTTGGGCCATGCAGGACCTTGATAACTCCGCCAGAACCCACCACTGCATTTAACACCAAAGAGCCAACTTTGAAAGAAGTTGAGGAGGTTGTCAAAGCAGCTCGATCCAGCTCAGCACCAGGCCCCAGCGGAGTCCCATATGTGGTCTACAAGCGATGCCCCGGACTCTTGAAGCGACTATGAACATACCTCAAAGTCATCTGGAGAAGGGGGAAGGTGGCACAGCAGTGGAGACACGCAGAGGGTGTCTGGATTCCGAAGGAGGAGAACTCAAGTACCATCGAGCAGTTCAGGATCATTTCACTCCTCAGTGTCGAGGGCAAGATATTCTTCAGTATCGTTGCCCGGCGCATGACGGAGTTCCTCCTGAGGAACAGGTATATCGACACCTCTGTGCAGAAGGGGGGAGTCCCAAAAGTGCCAGGTTGCATCGAGCATACAGGAGTCGTCACCCAGCTGATCCGGGAGGCACGGGAAGGCAAAGGAGACCTGGCAGTCCTGTGGCTTGACCTTGCCAATGCCTATGGGTCTATCCCACACAAGCTGGTGGAAACCTCGCTTGACAGACACCACATTCCAGGCAAGATCAAGGACCTCATACTGGACTATTACAGCTGCTTCAGTTTGAGAGTCACTTCCGGAACAAAAACATCCGCATTTCATCGGCTTGAGAAGGGCATTATCACTGGATGCACCATTTCGGTGATATTGTTTGCCTTGGCCATGAATATGCTGGTGAAGTCAGCAGAGGTGGAGTGTAGAGGCCCACTCACCAACTCAGGTATGCGGCAGCCCCCCATCAGAGCATTTATGGATGATCTGACAGTGACTACAACATCAGTCCCGGGCTGTAGATGGATCCTTCAAGGCCTTGAGCGTCTCATTAGCTGGGCCCGGATGAACTTCAAGCCAGCCAAGTCCAGGTCTCTGGTGGTGAAGAAGGGGAAGGTCACAGACCAGTTTCGCTTCTCACTAGGAGGCACCCAGATTCCATCGGTGGGAGAGAAGCCAGTTAAGAGCCTGGGCAAGACCTATGACTGCACCTTGAAGGACACCGCAGTACTCCAAGCAACATCAGAGGAGTTGGGAACCTGGTTGACAGCAGTGGACAAGTCAGGATTACCAGGCAAGTTTAAAGCCTGGATCTACCAACACGGCATCCTGCCACGACTACTCTGGCCGCTGCTGGTCTACAATGTGCCACTGACCACCGTCGAGGGCTTCGAGAGGAAGGTCAGCTGTTTCCTGCGGAGGTGGTTGGGCTTACCACGAAGCCTCAGCAGCATCGCCTTGTACGGGAGGAACAACAAGCTGAAACTGCCCTTCAGTAGTCTGATGGAGGAGTTTATGGTCACCCGAGCAAGAGAGGTGCTGCTGTATAGGGACTCCAGTGACATCAAAGTCTCCTCGGCTGGCATAGAAGTGCGAACTGGCAGGAAGTGGAAGGCTCACGAGGCAGTAGACCAGGCTGAGTCCCGCTTGCGACACAGTGAGCTGGTGGGAACAGTGGCTTCCGGACGGTCAGGCCTCGGGAGCAACCCAAGACCTCACTTCAACAAGGCCCAGGGAAAGGAAAGGCGTCAGCTTATCCAGGAGGAGGTCCGAGCAGGGGTGGAGGAAGCCCGCTGCACTAGGACAGTAGGGATGCGGCAGCAGGGAGCGTGGACCCGATGGGAGGAGGCAGCTGACCGGAAGATATCGTGGACAGAGCTATGGCGATCTGAGCCACACCGGATCAAGTTCCTCATCCGGTCGGTGTACGATGTGCTCCCAAGCCCGTCCAACCTCTTCTGCTGGGGCTTGGCTGATAATCCACTGTGCCCTCTCTGCCAGAGTGCTGGATCGCTGGAGCACATCCTGAGCAGCTGCCCAAGGGCACTGGGGGACGGGCGCTACCGCTGGCGCCATGACCAAGTGCTGCGGGTCATCGCAGAGGTCATCAGCACAGGGATCTCCACCAGTAAACACCAACAACCAACAAGGCAGTCCATCGCCTTTGTTAGGGCTGGGGAGAAGCCACAGCAGTGCCGGAGTCAAGCAGGGGGGCTGCTGGCAACAGCTCGAGACTGGCAGCTAAAAGTCGACCTAGGGAGACAGCTCAAATTCCCAGAGAACATCGCAGTGACCACACTCAGGCCAGATATGGTCCTGGTGTCAGAAACAACTAGGCAAGTGGTCCTGCTGGAGTTGACTGTTCCCTGGGAAGACCGGATGGAGGAGGCCTTTGAGAGGAAGAGGGCCAAGCATGAGGAGCTGGCAGGCGAATGCCGAAGCAGAGAATGGAGGACCCGATGCAACCCCATCGAGGTCGGGTGCAGAGGATTTGTAGGCCAGTCTCTCATCAGAGCACTCAAGATGTTGGGAGTGAAGGGACAGCACAACAGAAGAGCCATCAAAAACATCACTGACGCAGCAGAAAAGGCGTCCAGATGGCTGTGGATCAAGCGGGGAGATCCGTGGACAACTAAAGCTACTTAGACACAAGCCGGGACTGATCACCCCGGCTGGGTCGCCTGGGCGAGGGTGTCTGTTGTGAGACCCGAAACACCCAGTGAACCCAGGATACAACACTGATGATGTGTCTAAGTTGCACCGAAAGTGTATGTTAGAACTTATTTAGCCTTTGTGCTCCACTGTCTCGCAGGTTAACTCGTACCGCAGCTGTGCCTGGATGGTGTGTCGTGGTTGTGCTGCTGCCGTGGTCCTGCCTGATGCCTCCCACTGCTGCTGTTACTATTAGTCATACCTGGACTATTATACACATATCATTATTGTCACATACATATATAATCATATTATTAATATAATATCTGTCTCTCTTTATGTCTCATTGTGTCATATGGATTACTGTTCATTCATTATATTGATCTGTTCTGTACAACATGTATTGCTCGTCTGTCCGTCCTGGAAGAGGGATCCCTCCTCAGCTGCTCTTCCTGAGGTTTCTACCATTTTTTTTCTCCCCGTTAAAGGGGTTTTTTTGGGGAGTTTTTCCTTAGCCGCTGTGAGGGTCCAAAGGACAGAGGGATGTTGTATGCTGTAAAGCCCTCTGAGGCAAATTGTGATTTGTAATATTGGGCTTTATAAATAAAATTGATTGATTGATTGATTGATTGATTTATCTTTGGAAACGTTGGCGTTTCCATCAGAATCTGGTTCAGGCAGAACTTCAGGGTCCAGAGAGGCCATTTCAGAACTTTCCTCAATGCTTCGTCATGATGACCAACGATCACCTCAACCCACCAGAGGCAAAACAAAATGACATAAGGTGCTCCTGAAATCAAGGATATGTCCTTGGTAGGACCTTAGGTCCTTCCAAAGTCAGGTCCTACAGAGACCAAGTAAGACTCATTCCTGACGTGAACACACATTTGAACAAGCTAACAAGCCCAGGTCACTGAAGAGGCCCGCCTTCAATTCAGGCTAATTATTACTGGAAGGATACTTGTCATTGGAACAGTCCTTCAAGGGATTCCATGATGTGCCCTCCTTAAAATTCAGTCATATAAGGATCCTTACTCAACTCTGAGAAGCTCCACCTGTTCCAGTGTGAGTTTGCCAAATGTTGGAAAGAAGTCTTGCCTAGCCTGACTTGGAAGGATCCATACTGTCAAGGACACATCCCTGACTCTGAGAAGCACCATATGAGTCTGTCTTTCAGGTGCAACTGCTGAACTACATTTCCAACAATGCATTGTGGGTGAGAGGTCACAGTTGGTGCTTCTCAAAGTTGAGGAAGGATCCTAAAATGTCTGAATTTCAAGGATGCTATGTCATCCTATCCCCCGAAGAACTGTTCCAATGTCAAGGATCCTTCAAATTATACCGAGGACTGAGTCCTTCCTCCTGAGAATTTCCAAGGATGCATGTGTGGATCCTCAGCGGACATGAAGTACCCACAATTCTTTGTGAATAATTTACCTGAAATGGAGGTGGGGCGTCTTCAATGACCTGAGCACTCACTAACCTGCTCCAGCGTGTGTTCACCTAGTACTAGGATGGGGTCTTGCCTAGTCTCTGTAGGACCTGACTTGGAAGGACCTGTCTTATCAAGGAAGTGTCCTTGATTTTGAGAAACATTGACAGGCTGTATGGTAAACGGGTAAACTGTCCCTTAAATGTTAGCGTACCTGCCAGGGGCATTCACCTTTGGGGCACTCGGTTCCTCCAACGATTCGAGCTCGAGAGTCAAGCTGTCCGGTTTTGTTTCCTGTGTCCAGGACGGGGACCATCCCGCACGCTATCGACTCTGAAATCACAGACATATGTTTAATGTTAATTTTATGACTAACTATCTGTCCGTCCGTCTGTCCATCGCGTGTCTTTGACAGAAGGTAGAGCGTTTTGTTGTAGCACTGTTGTCTCCTGCTCTAAGGACAGATGAGGAGTGCCACAGGGATCAACACTGGGGCCACTGTAGTTCTGTGTTTACAGTCTACCAATGCTTGAAGGGAAATATATTTACAAATATTAAAATCTAAATTGTGAACACTGAGTAAATGACACAAACACAAGCATAATGTAACTAAGTACATTTACTCAAGTACTTTCTTTAAGTACAAATTTAAGGAATGTGTAACTGAGTATTTTTCTCTGATGGGGCTGAGCACACAGTGAGTTGATCAGTGATGTTGGTCGGTGAGGTCAGTGTGAGGTGGGTTGAGTTTCCCGACGGTAAACAGATCTGTGGTCGGTCTAACGGTCACTGATCTCTACAACACACACACACACACGCACACACACACACACACACACAGAGGGGGATTCACCATCAACTCTGTTCTGACATTAAACCAGATGTCTTGTTCGATTGAACTCAGACAGGAAGTCAAATGTTTTTTATTCAATTCAAACTCTGACATGTTTAAATTAAAGACATTTTAATTCTGCTGCTCTTTAAAACCAGACGTCCTGTGAGAGGTCGTAGTTTTTAAATGACTCTGAAATAAAAACCTGAACAACGTTTATTCTTGCTGCAGCAGAATGCTCAGACTATGGGTCTCTACAACATCATGTTGTACGATCACGATGATGTCACTGCACTACGTTACGACAGGTGCAAAAACACGTAGAAAGGTGCAGTGTCGTCACAGGAACAAATGAAGAACCAATAAAAACATCTTTTCACTCTGCTCATAAAAATGATGATTAAAAAACTAAACAACAAACAGAGTTCAAATAAATTACAGTGTTCAGAAATGTTTCTACATTGAAAAATCTTTTGGTTAAATTGATTATAGATAAATGTATTAATGTGTTTTATGTTTGTTTAATAAAATCTAATGAAACAAAATGTTCAATGTTTTTTCAAAGTTTTTCCAAAAAGTTTTTTTTGGTCAATTTTTTAAAAAGGTTTTTCTACCAAGTTTTTCTTTAAGTCTTTCCATGTTGTTTTTTTTTTTTTTTTCAATTATGCATAAGATTTTTTGCAACTTTTTCTTTTGTTAAATGTTTTTCCATAAAGTTTTTTTTCAATGTTTTTAAATTTACAGGGAAACAATCTTGTTCTTTTTATATTTCAGGAAACTGGAATTCTGGTTTGATTTGGATCCTCCTGTCGGTTGACCAACTGAAGTTGAATCTGTTGACTAACTGAAGTTGACTCTGTTATCCAACTGAAGTTGACTCTGTTGACCAACTGAAATTGAATCTGTTGACCAACTGAAGTTGAATCTGTTGTCCAACTGAAGTTGACTCTGTTGACCAACTGAAATTGAATCTGTTGACCAACTGAAGTTGAATCTGTTGTCCAACTGAAGTTGAATCTGTTGACCAACTGAAATTGAATCTGTTGACCAACCGAAGTTGAATCTGTTGCCCAACTGAAGTTGACTCTGTTATCCAACTGAAGTTGAATCTGTTATCCAACTGAAGTTTACTCTGTTGACCAGCTGAAGTTGAATTTGTTGACCAACTGAGGTCGGCTCCGTTGACCAGCTGAAGTTGAATTTGTTGACCAACTGAGGTCGGCTCCGTTGACCAACTGAAGTTGAATCTGTTGACCATTTATGTCTGAGTTGTCCCTGTGTCAATTTATGTGCTCTGAAAATCACAACTGGTCGTCCCTGAAAATCGACAACAAACCTTCATTAATTTAAATGACATCATTTATTAAACGGACGACGTGGGCGTGTCATAAATGATGTCATTAATTATTACGTTATATTTTGGGCGAACACTGTTCCTGTGAACGGGACGAAACAGTCACGACATTCGTCCGTTGCGTTCACAAGATAAGACACTGATGATCGCAGCTCTGTCGCGCCCCGCTCCACTGATCCTGTTTATTTTGTTTTTGTTTTGTTTTGTTTACTAAACTTGAATTATTGTTGTTTTTTTTAAATATATGTTTGAAGACTTTCATTGGTCCTCTCCGTCTGTGATGTCATCGTGTCCTTGTTGTTGTTACTCCCTCCGTTGTTGGTGCATTCTGTGTCAATAAAGTTTGGACAATATAAAGTGTCGTCATGTGATCAGTTCCTCTGCTTCGTTGTCGTCCACCATCTTTGAGCTCAGCTTGTTCAGACATTAGAGACAGGAACCCACCACTGTGGGTTTAAAGGGTCAATCAGAGCCTGAGATCAGCTGACTTACCCTCTGCCACGCAGCTCTGACCGTCAACATTCAGGAAGTAACCTTCTGCACACGAGCAGTTCAGTCGGCGTCCTTCATCGTCTTCGTCACAGAAATGGTCGCAGCCTCCGTTCTCCAGCAGACACGTGTCGGGCACCGCCGTGAACTCTGGGAAACAACACGACATGACATCATCTGACAGCTCCACACCACAGGGACAGGTCACAGGCAGGTGGTGGCTGAACGTGTGAATGTTGACGTCACAGGCAGGTAGTGGATGAGTGTGTGAATGTTGACGTCACGGTCAGGTGGTGGATGAACGTGTGAATGTTGACGTCACGGTCAGGTGGTGGATGAATGTGTGAATGTTGATGTCACGGTCAGGTGGTGGATGAACGTGTGAATGTTGACGTCACGGTCAGGTGGTGGATGAACGTGTGAATGTTGATGTCACGGTCAGGTGGTGGATGAACGTGTGAATGTTGATGTCACGGTCAGGTGGTGGATGAACATGTGAATGTTGACATCACGGTCAGGTAGTGGATGAGTGTGTGAATGTTGACGTCACGGTCAGGTGGTGGATGAACGTGTGAATGTTGATATCACGGTCAGGTGGTGGATGAACGTGCGAATGTTGACGTCACCGTCAGGTGGTGGATGAACGTGCGAATGTTGACGTCACGGTCAGGTGGTGGATGAACGTGCGAATGTTGACGTCACGGTCAGGTGGTGGATGAACGTGCGAATGTTGGCGTCACGGTCAGGTGGTGGATGAACGTGCGAATGTTGGCGTCACGGTCAGGTGGTGGATGAACGTGCGAATGTTGACGTCACCGTCAGGTGGTGGATGAACGTGCGAATGTTGACGTCACGGTCAGGTGGTGGATGAACGTGCGAATGTTGGCGTCACGGTCAGGTGGTGGATGAACGTGTGAATGTTGACATCACGGTCAGGTGGTGGATGAACGTGTGAATGTTGGCGTCACGGTCAGGTGGTGGATGAACGTGTGAATGTTGCTCACCGAGCTCACAGTTGAGTCCACTGAACTGTGGCAGACAGAAGCAGGTGTAGGATGAACCCTGGGTGGAGCAGCTGCCTCCGTTCACACAGGGGTCAGACTGACAGCTGTCGGGGACTGAGAGACAGACACAAGATGGTGGTCACCTTTAACCTTTGACCTTTGACCACCAGACTCTAGTCAGCCCATTTCTAGCTTAGCACCCTGTCAGATCATTGTACAGGTGTCAGATATAAACAGTGGAACCATTGTTAGCCCTGATTAGCCGTTAGCTTAGCACCCTGTCAGATCATCGTACGGGTGTCAGATATAAACAGTGGAACCATCGTTAGCCCTGATTAGCCGTTAGCTTAGCACCCTGTCAGATCATCGTACGGGTGTCAGATATAAACAGTGGAACCATCGTTAGCCCTGATTAGCCGTTAGCTTAGCACCCTGTCAGATATAAAATAAATGACTGGACTCTTACGGTTGTATGTTTTCCAGAACTCGTCCTGAGGAAACAGAAACATCAGACATTAGAATCATTCATTCGTTCTTTGACAGGGTGACAGGGTGAACCAGGTGACAGGGTGAACCGGGTCTGACCGTGGTCTCGGTGTGTTCGAACACCTCCCGCGCCTCCTCATACGTGCACTTCTCCTCCAGACACTCCCTCTTCAGGTCTCCCCTCTGCAGCTCCTCCATCCACCCGGAGTTGTACCGTCGAGTCCGGACCAGGACGCCATGAGCTCGATGTGGATCCAGGAAGACTACCGACCAGAGGAGGACAGACCGGGTCAGCACAGAGTACATGACCTCCTCAGTCAGAGTAAAAATACTCGAGTACTGCAGTACTCTGTGGACTCACCTGACGCCGGCTGGCAACTGGAGAAGATGAAGACGAAGGTGAAGAAGACTCTGAGCCACATCGTTAGAGTTCAGCAGACAGTCGCTGCTCTGCTGCTGCTGGTCGGACCGGACTTTGGACCTGGACTCCCCCCACTCCCCTGGCCCACCCCCCCGCCTGAGCGAAGGTGACTCAAACAAACGTCAACAAATCAATAACCTGTCTCTCTGATATGAATCAATCCAAGAACTGTTCTTGGTGTGAAGTTCTCCATAGAACTCTAACGACTGAACATCCGAACAAAACCTTAATGTTTGCTTTCCTAAAATTAACCTACGTAACTTTACGTTTCTAAAATTGTGGGTAAAGTCTTATATTATCAGCTGCTCTGATATTTTCTGTCAGCGTCCTCTTTGTTTTGGTATTGTCTATCTACGTCTATTGTCTATTGTCTATTGTCTATCGTCAGATTTGTAGTTGTGATGTCTTAAAGTCTGTGCAATGTTTTTTATGTTATGGGACTACGGATGGAAATTAGCATTTTTGCTACAATCCGGCATGTTTACATACTTGTATGTTTATTAATGTGCACTGTCCCATCCAAATAAACAAAAAAAAAATTAAGCTACGTAACTTTATGTTTCTAAAATTAACCGACGTAACTTTACGTTTCTAAAATTAACCTACGTAACATCACATTCCTAAAATTAACTAACATTATGTTCTTAACATTATCTTGCATAACTTTACATTCTAAAAATGATCCTATGTCACTTTACGTTCCCAAACCTTACCTAGGATACTTTCATAAGCTAACCTATGTGACTTTACTTTCCTTAACCTAACCTACGTGACTTTGTTTTCCTTAACCTAACCTGCGTGACTTTATTTTCCTTAACCTAACCCTATGTGACTTTGTTTTCCGACAAATGAAAACATGACCACATAATTGTAAAGTCTGACTTTATCTTTATGTGTTTTACAAGAACCAACCAAAGCATCAACGTTATTAAAATAATCTGTCGTAACTCTCACCGTGAAACCGAGCAGACAAAATAAAATACAATTTTATTCGTACACATTAAAAACACTCTTGCTGATGTTCGTTCTTGTACATTGACTTTATATGATGCTCTCTGAGTCTGAGTCTCTGTCAGGACTCGGTCTCAGATGGTGGACAGGATGTCCTCGATCCAGTCCAGGAAGTTGCTGACTCTGGTGTAGACCCCGTACATGTTCTCATTGGCACAGCCCCGCCCCCAGCTCACCACGCCCGTCAGGAACCAGGTCTTCTTATAGCGCGTCACCAGAGGGCCGCCACTGTCGCCTTCGCAGGCGTCCTGTCCGCCGGACTTGAGCCCAGCACATAGCATGTTCCTGGTGATGTTGAGGTTGGTGTGGAGGCGGCACTCCTGCAGGGGAACCCTCGGCAGCTCCACGCGCTGGAGGATGCTGGCTGGGGGACCGTACCGTGACAGGCGGCCCCAGCCAGACACGGTGGAGTGGCGGATGGTTGCCATGGTTCGGGTGAAGGTGCTGTTGCGGGCGGGAAGGCAGATGGGAACCACGTAGCGTCCGAGCTTGACGGGGCGGTGAAGCTTCAGCATAGCCAGGTCGCTGTCGGAGCTCGTCTTGTTGTAACCTTGGTGAATCAGCACTTTGACCACACGCCGTTTCTGCTCGGACTTCTCCTCCTCGTTCAGGTCGTGTTCGCCTTCGCGGAGACAGGACGTTGAGTAAGTCCATTTTTAAATCCAATTAAAAACAGAAAGACATCTCTTCTCTTAATTTAATCACAAGCAGACTTAAGTTTAACGTCAATGGTTATCACCATTAGCATGTTACCACGTTAGCATGAGGTCACACGTTGAATGCTGATGTCATCACTGCATGTCAAAATAAATTATTAATAAAGTTACATCTAAATTTTAACCAGAAATAGATTTTTAAATATTATAAAAAGTTAAACAATACAACAACTCATGTTTCTCTGCCTTTTCTACGCAAAGCGCAGAACGCACCGCGACTAAAAAAAAAAACGGAAGTGAGTGAAGATAAAATATGAAAAACGTCAGGCTGAAAAAATACTAGAAAAAAAACTAAAACAACTGCGAAGACGCACTGACGTAAAAAAAAAAAAAAAACACGTTGCAACAACATTCAACAGTTAGCCAACGATACGTAGTTTAAATGTCGCAATAGTGCACCAAACTTTAGACTTTTACTTTTAATTACTGTTGTGCTAGCAGTTCTCAGCATCTATCGGAAACACATCTGTGGTTAACGTGTTTCTTTTCGTCACGTTTTATATTAAATGAGTGAATGTGTTTCTGTTTACGTTTAGTTTCTTGTGTTTCATTAAGTTTCGGTGCGTTCTGCGCTCTCGGCCACAAAGAAATTAACGTTTAATTTGAAATAGTCGAAGACAATGACAAGAAGAAAAGCTGAAATTACTGCACCAAGAAAAAAAATAAAGAAAAACAAAAAAAGAAGAGGTGGTAAAACTGATTGAAGAGAACGTAAAGGTGAAAAAAGGTGGAGCTGTTCGGAGGAACAAACGTAAACAGCAGCAGTCTTACCAACGGTGACGTTGAAGTCGGCAGCAGGTTTTCCCCAAACACAGTGGGCGGCAGTTAAAACCCATCGATCTGACAGGACGATGGCGCCGCAGGTGAAAACGTTACGTTCAGTCAGAAGAGCCTTAAAAGACAACATAAGAAAAACTGACAATACGATTTTTATATGTCAAGTATTTTAGTAATCAAAGATTAGTCTGGACTCCATTTTGTTTTTCAGTGACATTCATACTATGTCTCTAACACTTCGTCACACAGTTCAGAGTTCTTAAATATAACGTAGAGTAATAAACTGATAGTCAGTACGTGTTGATGTTTGTCTCTGAGGAGGACACGTCAAACCTACGTTAAACTGTCTACACGTCCAGAGAGACTCACCTGCCATGGACAGTGTCCTTTGGGACATGTCTTGCCGTTAATGACTCGGGGGGTGAAAAACATCTGAGGTCGTCCGCAGACCACCTCGTCTGGACCTGAGAGACCGGAAACGTACAGTCAGACTACAACGTTACCCAAGAAGTCTCCTGTCTGTTCAGACTGAAGCTAACGTATAGCTCTCAGCTAACGTGTAGCTGTCGGCTAACATGTAGCTGTCGGCTAACGAGTGGCTGTCAGCTAACGAGTGGCTGTCAGCTAACGTGTAGCTCTTGGCTAACGTGTAGCTGTCGGCTAACGTGTGGCTGTTGGCTAACGTGTAGCTGTCGGCTAACGTGTAGCTGTGTGAAACTGGTTGATGGTTAAAGGTGTAGACGAGCTCTGACTTTGAGGCGTGCAGCTGCTGGCGTCCTGATCCAGACGATATCCCCGAGCGCAGAAACACACGTGAGAATGATTCGGAAACTGTCTGCAGAAATGTTCGCATCCTCCGTTCCTGTAGCGACAGCCATGGTTGGTGGAACGGGCTGCGTAGGGAGGAAAAACTTTATTCGTCACGACTCCTTCGACAGCAGTCACCAACGTTTGAATGAACGTTTACCTTTGTCACAGTTGTATCCATGGAAACCAGACGCACATTTGCAGACGTAGGTGTCGATGAGGCGAGTACAGGTGGCTCCGTTCTTACAGGGAGATGACTGGCAGTGATCCGGTGCTGCAAACAGGAAGTCCCAGAAAGACTTAAAGGGACAGTTCACCCTAAAACAACCCGGCCATAGTGCTCATGTCCCGAGGCTCTCTGAGGTCCCAAAAACATGTTCAATGACCTTGGGGTAATTCCATCAAGGTGTTTTGAGATATCGTGCTCACATGAACCGGACGGACAACGCGTAAACAGAATCCCTCCGGCTGCGGTTGTTACCTTCAATGACACATTAAAAATTTCGGAAACCCAAACACGACTAAATACCCTACGAAGGAATCTGATTTTCACACACACGTCTACAAAAAAACGGTAAACAAAAGTCGTGGTTTATTTTTTCTTGAACGGACCAAGGACGCGTTGGTAACGCTGTGCAGGAACCTTCAGAACATTTTTCGGACATTATATAACCTCTGCTTTTGTATTTTGTTTGATGTACATCGAAGTCAAAGTATTTGTCCTGGTGCTTTTGTTTTTCAGCTGCTCTGCTCTTGTTAACACTGTCACCTCGTGCTCACACCAAACAAATACGAATTTTCACACCTAATTATTATCATGTCAGCAGTTTTCAGCATCTGTCGTAAACTTTCTAAAATTATTCTATGCAACTTTACAATTTAAAAATTAACCTACGTAACTTTACGTTTCTAAAATTATCTTGTTTAATTTTTACCTTTCTTAAATTATCCTTCCTAACTTTACGTTCTTAAAATTATCCTACGTAACTTTACTTTCCTAAACTGAACTTATGAAATTTTACTTTTCTAAACCTAACCTACGTAACTTTACTTTCCTAAAATTAACCTACGTAACATTAACACTTGTGGTCAGCGTGTTTATTTTCATCATGTTTTATTCTAAACAAGTGAATGTGTTTTTTATTTATGCGTTTCATTAAGTTGAGGTGCGTTCTGCGCTTCGTCCACAAAGAAATAAATGTTTGACGACAAGTAGAAAAGACAAACTACTGAGTGCCCCCCCCCCAAAAAAATTGTGCACACAAACAAAAACCCACAAATTTTTGCCTTGTGTTACTTGTGAAAGTTTGAATGCTAAAATATTTTGAGTTGACGCATTTCACACTTGTGAGAAATTGTTGAATTGATGAATGATCTTTTGCTGGTACGTCCACGGTGTCATACGTCCCAGGAGGATCTCAATTCTGATTGGCTACGTGGTGCAAATTGTTAGCTTAAGTTCAGATATTTCAACTCTTGCAAATAAGCATAGGACGTAAAATTGCGCTACATGCCTCATTCGTGCCAATTAATTCACGTGTTTCGTGTCGTTCATGTTGCGTCCATCACGTCCATAGCGCTGCCCGGCAGGAATTCACATCTAATTACGTCTTTACGTGTAATTCACTTGTACGAATTGTTTTATTTTCGCCCGGTGTGAACGACACATTCACTGGAAAGCTTTCAGGAGCTTGGGTGAACTGTTGCTTTAAGGTTGTATTTAATGTTGTTTTTGTTTCAGTCCGACACGAATCTGTCACGTGACTCTGATCTCAGGTCGAAGAGCAGGAGGTGGAGTACCTGTGTAGATCTTCCAGAACGCCTCCTGACAACACAACAAGAACACAAGTTAACAACGAGGACACTGGCAGAGACATCGTGAGGACAACGTGCAGACAACCTGAGGATAACATGAGGACAACATGAGGACGACGACGTGAGGACAAAATGAGGATGACATGAGGACAACATGAGGACAACGTGAGGACAACATGAAGACAACATGAGGACAACGTGAGGACAACATGAGGACAACCTGAGGACGACGTGAGGACAACATGAGGACAACACGAGGACAACACGAGGACAACACAAGGACGACGTGAGGACATGAGGACAACGTGAGGACAACATGAGAACAACGTGAGGACAACCTGAGGACAACCTGAGGACAACGTGAGGACAACATGAGGACGACGTGAGGACAACATGAGGACAACCTGAGGACAACATGAGGACAACGTGAGGACAACATGAGGACAACGTGAGGACTGACGGGCTCCATCTTGACTGACCAGCTGCTGAGGCATGGCGAAGATCTCCTTCGCCTCCTCGTAGGAACATTTCTCCTCCACACACTCGCGCTCCAGGTCGCCTGTCCTCAGCTCCTCAAACAGGAAGTTGGCCCGACGGGTTCGATGCAGGACGCCGCTGGCCTCAGGTCTGCTCATGAACACGCCCCCTTCATACACAAACACAGAAGAAGAAGGAAACAGGAAGCTCAGCTTAACAAAGAGTTGAGAAAGTTCGTACGTTGACCTGCGAGGTGTGATACCTGCTGTGGCCACCGGAGGGGCTGTACGTCTGAATCAAGGTCAGCTCGATCTATCTACGAATGGTTTAACATAATAATTATTTGTTTTTCTGTGGATGGTTCTGAGCGTGGGAACGTTCTGATGTTCTTGTGTTCTACGGCAGTAAATGTTGGTCGGACAGAACGCCACCTGAGATGATGTCACTTTGTGCTCTGGGATGTTACGATACGTAATCTGATGTTTTATGAGCCAAACTATCGGCTGAGAAAATCATTTCACCAAGCTAGCTATGTCTGAGGATGTTCCCGTTTTTACTTCTGCTAACAGAGTTCTGTTTCTGATATTTCGTACGCCAAATGATTGAGAAAATCATTAATTTCTTTTGACATTTTTCGTAGCTGTAGCTAGTTAGCTTCTGCTAACAACAGACTGATTTAAATCTACAACTCTTTATGATATTTTGTAGAACAAGTTATTAATTGAGATAAAAGTTTTTTTGTTACTGTTTTTCTTGGGTGTATCTCCCTAGCTCTCTACGTAGCATCTGCTAATCTAAAACCATTTTGAGAAAGTCATTGCTAGATTTGTTGTTGTTGGGTTTGTTGTTTGGTTGCTGTTTTTCGTAGATGTAGCTAGGTAGCGTCTGCTAAAAATGCTCTGATTATTTCTGATTATTTGAGCATATTTCAAACCCCAGACTGATTTTAATCTGGAGCTGTTTCTTTTTTGTTGTTGTTGCCATTTGTCATAGATGTAGCTAGCTAGCTGGCCTCTGCTAATTTTAAACAGTTTTTGTTTCGGGGGAGGGGGTGTTGCTTTTTTCACAGATGTAGCTAGCTAGCTTCTGTTACAAAAGCTCTGGATATTTGACAGTTTTTCTAACACCACACTGATTTAAATTTAGAATAGTTTCTGAAGCTTAATTAACCAAACGATAAACAGATTAAAGAGAAAATAATCACCATTATTGACGTATGTTCGTAGCCAGTGAGGTCGTTACGGTGGAAGAAGTTCCCGTTTTTCGGTTGGCTAACAATTCTCAGATTATTTCACTGTCAGTGCTACTGAACGTTAATCTGAGATGTGGACGATTCAGAAGTTTGGAGCGAGTTTTAGCTTTAATCATGCTATACTAACAATAATGCTAATGCTAGGACATTTAGCCGAATTTAAAGAGGTAAAAATATTTTTATTTGACTTTTTTAAATCAAAATGAAACACAAAATATCTGAGAGCTAACATGCTACCGTAACTTCAGCACGCTAACGTTTAAAGCCCTCTGATTGGCCAACTGATCAGAGTCCCTCTCAGAGGACAGACCAACTGTATGTCTGATTTCACAACATGGATGAGAACTGAAGAAGAAGATGATGAAGGTGAAGAAGAAGACGATGAAGGAGAGAACTGACCTCCAGGAAGCCCAGTGCATGCTGGGATAGAAGCGATGAGGAGTCGTAGGAAGAAGAGTCTCCTCGTTTCTCTGCTGACGGGCGCCATGTTTGTTCTGAACTGAACAAAGGTCAGAAAAAAAACACACACACAACCCTGTTTGAACACACATCAACACACACACACACACACATCAACACACACACACACACACACACACACACACACACACACACACACACACACATCAACACACACACATACACACACACACACTAACTGCAGCACTGTTGTCATGTTGGTCTAACTCTTCATGTGGACACACAAAGTTTGAGTCATTTCTCATGTTCTTGACGTCCAGTACATTCAAGCAGTCGGGTAGTGGAGGGTATACTGGGTATACTGGGTATACTGGGTACACTGGGTGTACTGGGTATAAATGTAACTAATGTACTCATGATGTATCTGAAGTGCTCAGAATATATCAAATATACATGAATTGTACCAAAATACTCAGCATGTATGAGAAGTATTTAGAGAGTCTTGAATGTATTTAAAGTATCTTGCAGACGACAAACAGACGTGATGAAGGAGCAGATTTTTATTACCAAATAATAAATGAAATAAAGGAGGTGGAGTAAACACAGAAACAGGAAGACAAGCTGCAGTTCTCCTCCGCTGCTTCAGGGGGCGGTGCTCTTCTCACTCCAGGTGTTTCAGGATGTCAGGTATGAACTCCTGAGCGTCTCTCAGCTCGTCTCTCCACTCCTGAGGGATGGTGGCTCCGCTGTAGGAGCCTCCGGCCCCCAGCAGGGCCCCCAGGGCGGCGCCGCGGTTACAGTTCTCACCTGGAACATCATTCAGACACAACAGTTAAAATCTGACGTACGAACCTCCTCAGTTGGTGTTTAAAAACAAATCTGACGCCAGGTCAGCTGTGGTTTAACGTACGAACCTCCACTGTTGGTGTTTAAAATTAAATCTGACTCCAGGTCAGCTGGGGTTTAACGTACGAACCTCCACTGTTGGTGTTTAAAGTTAAATCTGACTCCAGGTCAGCTGGGGTTTAACGTACAAACCTCCACTGTTGGTGTTTAAAGTTAAATCTGACTCCAGGTCAGCTGGGGTTTAACGTACAAACCTCCACAGTTGGTGTTTAAAGTTAAATCTGACTCCAGATGAGCTGGGGTTTAACGTACGAACCTCCACTGTTGGTGTTTAAAGTTAAATCTGACTCCAGGTCAGCTGGGGTTTAACATACAAACCTCCACTGTTAGTGTTTAAAGTTAAATCTGACTCCAGGTCAGCTGAGGTTTAACGTACGAACCTCCACTGTTGGTGTTTAAAGTTAAATCTGACTCCAGGTCAGCTGGGGTTTAACATACAAACCTCCACTGTTAGTGTTTAAAGTTAAATCTGACTCCAGGTCAGCTGAGGTTTAAAATGTACGAACCTCCACAGTTGGTGTTTAAAAACAAATCTGACTCCAGGTCAGCTGGGGTTTAACGTACGAACCTCTACAGTTGGTGTTTAAAAACAAATCTGACTCCAGGTCAGCTGGAGTTTAACGTACGAACCTCCACTGTTGGTGTTTAAAGTTATATCTGACTCCAGGTCAGCTGGGGTTTAACGTACGAACCTCCATTGTTGATGTTTAAAGTTAAATCTGACTCCAGGTCAGCTGGGGTTTAACGTACGAACCTCCACAGTTGGTGTTTAAAAACAAATCTGACTGCAGGTCAGCTGGGGTTTAACGTACGAACCTCCACAGTTGGTGTTTAAAAACAAATCTGACTCCAGGTCAGCTGGAGTTTAACGTACGAACCTCCACTGTTGGTGTTTTAAGTTAAATCTGACTCCAGGTCAGCTGGGGTTTAACGTACAAACCTCCACTGTTAGTGTTTAAAGTTAAATCTGACTCCAGGTCAGCTGGGGTTTAACGTACGAACCTCCACTGTTGGTGTTTAAAGTTAAATCTGACTCCAGGTCAGCTGGGGTTTAACGTACGAACCTCCACAGTTGGAGTTTAAAGTTAAATCTGACTCCAGGTCAGCTGGGGTTTAACGTACGAACCTCCACTGTTAGTGGTTAAAGTTAAATCTGACTCCAGGTCAGCTGGGGTTTAATGTACGAACCTCCACAGTTGGTGTTTAAAGTTAAATCTGACTCCAGGTCAGCTGGGGTTTCACGTACGAACCTCCACAGTTGGTGTTTAAAAACAAATCTGACTCCAGGTCAGCTGGGGTTTCACGTACGAACCTCCACAGTTGGTGTTTAAAGTTAAATCTGACTCCAGGTCAGCTGAGGTTTAAAACGTACGAACCTCCACAGTTGGTGTTTAAAAACAAATCTGACTCCAGGTCAGCTGGGGTTTAACGTACGAACCTCCACTGTTGGTGTTTTAAGTTAAATCTGATCCAGGTCAGCTGGGGTTTAACGTACGGACCTCCACTGTTAGTGTTTAAAGTTAAATCTGACTACAGGTCAGCTGGGGTTTAACGTACGAACCTCCACAGTTGGTGTTTAAAAACAAATCTGACTCCAGGTCAGCTGGGGTTTAACGTACGAACCTCCACTGTTAGTGTTTAAAGTTAAATCTGACTCCAGGTCAGCTGAGGTTTAAAACGTACGAACCTCCACAGTTGGTGTTTAAAAACAAATCTGACTCCAGGTCAGCTGGGGTTTAACGTACGAACCTCCACAGTTGGTGTTTAAAAACAAATCTGACTCCAGGTCAGCTGGAGTTTAACGTATGAACCTCCACTGTTGGTGTTTTAAGTTAAATTTGACTCCAGGTCAGCTGGGGTTTAACGTACGAACCTCCACAGTTGGTGTTTAAAAACAAATCTGACTCCAGGTCAGCTGGAGTTTAATGTACAAACCTCCACTGTTGGTGTTTAAAAACAAATCTGACTCCAGGTCAGCTGGGGTTTAATGTACAAACCTCCACTGTTGGTGTTTAAAAACAAATCTGACTCCAGGTCAGCTGGGGTTTCACGTACGAACCTCCACAGTTGGTGTTTAAAAACAAATCTGACTCCAGGTCAGCTGGGGTTTCACGTACGAACCTTCCCAGTTGGTGTTTAAAGTTAAATCTGACTCCAGGTCAGCTGAGGTTTAAAACGTACGAACCTCCACTGTTGGTGTTTAAAAACAAATCTGACTCCAGGTCAGCTGGGGTTTAACGTACGAACCTCCACTGTTGGTGTTTTAAGTTATATCTGACTCCAGGTCAGCTGGGGTTTAACGTACAAACCTCCACTGTTGGTGTTTTAAATTAAATCTGACTCCAGGTCAGCTGAGGTTTAACGTACAAACCTCCACTGTTAGTGTTTAAAGTTATATCTGACTCCAGGTCAGTTGGGGTTTAACGTACGAACCTCCACTGTTGGTGTTTAAAGTTAAATCTGACTCCAGGTCAGTTGGGGTTTAACGTACAAACCGCCACTGTTGGTGTTTAAAGTTAAATCTGACTCCAGGTCAGCTGGGGGTTAACGTACAAACCTCCACTGTTGGTGTTTAAAGTTAAATCTGACTCCAGGTCAGCTGGGGGTTAACTTACGAACCTCCACTGTTGGTGTTTAAAGTTAAATCTGACTCCAGGTCAGCTGGGGTTAATGTACGAACCTCAACAGTTGGTGTTTAAAGTTAAATCTGACTCCAGGTCAGCTGGGGTTTAATGTACGAACCTCAACAGTTGGTGTTTAAAGTTAAATCTGACTCCAGGTCAGCTGGGGTTTAACGTACGAACCTCCACAGTTGGTGTTTAAAAACAAATCTGACTCCAGGTCAGCTGGGGTTTCACGTACGAACCTTCCCAGTTGGTGTTTAAAGTTAAATCTGACTCCAGGTCAGCTGAGGTTTAAAACGTACGAACCTCCACTGTTGGTGTTTAAAAACAAATCTGACTCCAGGTCAGCTGGGGTTTAACGTACGAACCTCCACTGTTGGTGTTTTAAGTTAAATCTGATCCAGGTCAGCTGGGGTTTAACGTACGAACCTCCACTGTTAGCGTTTAAAGTTAAATCTGACTACAGGTCAGCTGGGGTTTAACGTACGAACCTCCACAGTTGGTGTTTAAAAACAAAACTGTCTCCAGGTCAGCTGGGGTTTAACGTAGGAACCTCCACAGTTGGTGTTTAAAGTTAAATCTGACTCCAGGTCAGCTGAGGTTTAAAACGTACGAACCTCCACAGTTGGTGTTTAAAAACAAATCTGACTCCAGGTCAGCTGGAGTTTAACGTACAAACCTCCACTGTTGGTGTTTTAAGTTAAATCTGACTCCAGGTCAGCTGGGGTTTAACGTACAAACCTCCACTGTTAGTGTTTAAAGTTAAATCTGACTCCAGGTCAGTTGGGGTTTAACGTACGAACCTCCACTGTTGGTGTTTAAAGTTAAATCTGACTCCAGGTCAGTTGGGGTTTAACGTACAAACCGCCACTGTTGGTGTTTAAAGTTAAATCTGACTCCAGGTCAGCTGGGGGTTAACTTACGAACCTCCACTGTTGGTGTTTAAAGTTAAATCTGACTCCAGGTCAGCTGGGGTTAATGTACGAACCTCAACAGTTGGTGTTTAAAGTTAAATCTGACTCCAGGTCAGCTGGGGTTTAACGTACGAACCTCAACAGTTGGTGTTTAAAGTTAAATCTGACTCCAGGTCAGCTGGGGTTTAACGTACGAACCTCAACAGTTGGTGTTTAAAGTTAAATCTGACTCCAGGTCAGCTGGGGTTTAACGTACGAACCTCCACAGTTGGTGTTTAAAGTTAAATCTGACTCCAGGTCAGCTGGGGTTTAACGTACGAACCTCCACAGTTGGTGTTTAAAAACAAATCTGACTCCAGGTCAGCTGGGGTTTAACGTACGAACCTCCACAGTTGGTGTTTAAAGTTAAATCTAACTCCAGGTCAGCTGGGGTTTAACGTACGAACCTCCACTGTTAGTGTTTAAAGTTAAATCTGACTCCAGGTCAGCTGGGGTTTAACGTACAAACCTCCTCAGTTGGTGTTTAAAGTGAAATCTGACTCCAAGTCAGCTGGGGTTTAACGTACGAACCTCCACAGTTGGTGTTTAAAGTTAAATCTGACTCCAGGTCAGCTGGGGGTTAACGTACGAACCTCCACAGTTGGTGTTTAAAAACAAATCTGACTCCAGGTCAGCTGGGGTTTAACGTACGAACCTCCACAGTTGGTGTTTAAAGTTAAATCTGACTCCAGGTCAGCTGGGGTTTAACGTACGAACCTCCACCGTTAGTGTTTAAAGACAAATCTGACTCCAGGTCAGCTGGGGTTTAACGTACAAACCTCCACAGTTGGTGTTTAAGGTTAAATCTGACTCCAAGTCAGCTGGGGTTTAACGTATGAACCTCCACAGTTGGTGTTTAAAGTTAAATCTGACTCCAGGTCAGCTGGGGTTTAACGTACGAACCTCCACAGTTGGTGTTTAAAGTTAAATCTGACTCCAGGTCAGCTGGGGTTTAACGTACGAACCTCCACTGTTGGTGTTTAAAGTTAAATCTGACTCCAGGTCAGCTGGGGTTTAACGTACGAACCTCCACAGTTGGTGTTGGTCAGGACTCCTCCTGGCAGGTCGTCATGAAACTGGTGGGCGAGGTAAAACATGCTGGACAGAGCTCCTGTTGGTGCGACACAAACACACAGGAAGAGCTTTAGTCATGTGATATTGGTCATCAGTGATCATGTGACCTGTGATGTAGATGTCTGAACCTTTGGTGTAGCAGGCCAGACCCAGGTGCTTCACGGCGCTCTGATGGACCCGCAGATGTTCTTCAGAGAACACAGGGAACCTGAGAGACAGAGACACTGTCCTGAAGCTGTCCATAAGTAAAGGGACATGTATGGACCACCTGCTGACATCATACAGGAAGTGGTTGTTACCTGGCGGCGCGGCGGCTGTAGCTCTGACAGGCCTCCCAGGCGCCCAGCCTCCTCAGAGCGTGTTCGGCCTGCTGCTGGACACTGGCTCCGCCCAGCACGGCGTGCAGTGCCCGGCTGTAGATAGACACGTACTCCGACACCTTGGGGTGGGGGTGTGTGAGCTTCACGAACTCCACCGCTGCTGAGACCTGAGGACAGACGTGTCGAAGGCGTTAACGCAGCGTCATCTCTGACATACGTTAAATGTGCATTAAAAAAAAAAACGCTCACAGCTTGCTCCTCATTGGCCGAGGCCGACAGCAGGATGAAGGGGAGGATCACGGGAAGGCAGCCGATAGCGTCCAGCTGGCTGTCGGGGAACGACGAGCTCATCTGGGTCCTGGAGTGTTTTTCTGCGAATGCCAAAACCTGAAGAACACGGAGAACCAACGAAGAAGATAAACAGCTGATTTACCTGTCAGGGTGTGTTTGATTTAACTGTCAGACTGTGTTTGATTTACCTGTCAGGGTGTGTTTGATTTACCTGTCAGGGTGTGATTGATTTACCTGTCAGACTGTGTTTGATTTACCTGTCAGGGTGTGTTTGATTTACCTGTCAGGGTGTGATTGATTTACCTGTCAGACTGTGTTTGATTTACCTGTCAGGGTGTGATTGATTTACCTGTCAGGGTGTGTTTGATTTACCTGTCAGGGTGTGATTGATTTACCTGTCAGACTGTGTTTGATTTACCTGTCAGGGTGTGTTTGATTTACCTGTCAGGGTGTGTTTGATTTACCTGTCAGATTGTGTTTGATTTACCTGTCAGGGTGTGTTTGATTTACCTGTCAGATTGTGTTTGATTTACCTGTCAGGGTGTGTTTGATTTACCTGTCAGAGTGTGTTTGATTTACCTGTCAGACTGTGTTTGATATACCTGTCAGAGTGTGTTTGATTTACCTGTCAGTGTGTGTTTGATTTACCTGTCAGACTGTGTTTGATTTACCTGTCGGGGGGAGGTGGGTCTGCTGTCCTGCCAGCTGCAGAAGAAGGAGCGGTGGAAGGACTCAGCGTAGGTGTCCTGGTGCGACCCGGGCGTGGTCATGAAGTGGACGTAGTCTGACAGGACGGCGGCTCGAGCGTCAGCCTGAGAGACGTCCCTGAAACGTCCGGTGACGAGTGAGCGGGCTGCTCGGAGGGAACAGAGGGCGTTCAGGGTGTTGTCCCCCGCCTGGAGACCTGAGGACCACAAACACAGTACTCAGATTACTCAGTACTCAGATTACTCAGTACCCAGTAAAGTAATCTGTACTCAGCGAGCAGTACCTTGATGGTAGTGGGTGGAGCCGGTGGAGGACTTCCACAGGTCCAGCTTGTCGTGGAGGATCACGTGACCGACCACATCAGGTCGCCTGGCGCCAGATGACCAGGCAGTCCGACCACTGCCAGCTGCAACACACAAACAGGAAGTTAAGTAGGAACATGGAGATGTTTCCAGGACTTTGCATGACCTGCTGAAGGAGTTCTAGGACTGGTCGTACCGGTGTTGGACAGGCTGAGGATGCTGGACGGGTGTCTCTGTCTGGGGGACTGGAAGCCGGATATCCAGCCTCCAAAGTCCCTCCTGATGTCCTCGGTGTCGTAGTACCAGTGGACCGGCATGGACATGGAGTCGGCTGCACACATCCCCCACAATGCATCGCTCACTGCCCGCCGTACCTGAGCCATCTCACCTGAGGAGGAAGGAGGAAATTCTGAGGACAATCTTTGACTTTCAGATTAAGACATTTGATAAAACTAAAGACAAACTTTAACAGAACTTCCGGTTATACTCTGTACCTGTTACCTGTCGCAGCAGCTCTCTGTCTCTGAATGAACTTCAAACTTACATAACTTTATTACCACTCTGTTACAAAACCACACCGGAAGTGGCTAACGCTCTCATGCTAACATGGACAAACAGCAGTTCGCGGGCTCAAGCTCTCCTGTTCTCATGTCCTATAATTTCTGTATGTTTCCTGACATGTGTCCGGACATGTTGATGATCATACGATGTCATGATGTGTTCGTTAGGACATAATTTTATTACTACCCTGTTACAAAATCACACCGGAAGTGGCTAACGCTCTCATGCTAATATAAACAAACAGCGGTTCGTGGGCTCGAGTTGTCCTGTTGAATAATGCTTTAATGTTTCCTGACGTGTGTCCGGACATGCTACTGATCATAAGAAGTCATGATGTGTTCGTTAAGACGTCAGAGAAGTTATAAAACACTTAAGAGTTGGGTATGTAGTAACCGGTGTTGCTGTACGGTGGCCAATGTGGGACATCTGAAAGGCGAATCATCGCCCCTGGTTACAATTGTCCCTGAGTGCAGCCTGTCAGGCTGTGACACTGTCGTTAACAAACCCAAACTGTATTGCAAATCATTATCGTCGGGTTTATGTTCACTTCCGTATTCAAAACGGCGATCTCTTTGGTTCAGGCAAGGAAGCATTACGAAAATCAGACGTAAAATCCGCCTGGCAAACTAAAATTAGGGCGCACTCTCCTTTCTATATTTCTACGGCGGCCGTGTAGGACCTATACTCACGGGCAATGTAAATCAGTGACAACGCGAACATGAATAACCCGCGCCGGTAGATCATGTCTCAAACTGTACCGTTAAATTAACGGTTAGATGATAAGTTAATAATTCAGTGGTTCGGTTGTTGTTTATGTTAACGGTTGGAGGTGGATTTCCGGTCGTTAACGCGTGAGGAAGCTAACGGCTGCGTTTGTTTTTAGCGAGCAGGCTAACAGAGCTAGCCGAGCGTTAGCAGGCTGCTAACTGATGGAGATGGAAGAAGAACCGTTAAATCCTCAGGACGTCGGTAAGAAGTCCCGGTTTAACGGTTTTATCCTCTCGCTGTGTGACTGCTTATTATCTGTGTAACAGGAGTTAAATAAACTGCTGCATCATTGACCGTGTTAGCATGATGTGTTAGCTTCTGTGTTGTGTTAACGTTACCGTGAGTCTGTTTACGGCTCTGTTAGGGACTGTTCTTAACTTGTCACCCGTGACCCCTCCTCCACAAATCACTCACTAGAGCTCATAAAACTTTGATGTTCGGAAGTTTAAAGTAGAAAAAAGTCTTTTATTTTACACGAGACGTCGAATAACGTGATTTTGAGGAAATGTCAGTACTTTAGGATCTTTTTTTGGTCACACATGATGTGTTCAAGGACCGTCTGAAATTTGAAAATCCTGTTTCTGGTCTTACAGTTTCCAGTTGTGAATTATGGCGAAATGTTTTCTTTACGAATTGGTAAAAAAAATAAAATTACAGGAAACAAATGCAAAGAAACTTTCAAAGATGAAGAAACTACCAAAAATACTGATGAGAAAAAAATCCCTCAAAACTTTAAAGTCATCGTGCCTTCAAACAAAAGAGAGAGAAAAGAGATGTTTTTTTAGTTTTCTTAAAAAAAAAGAAAAGAAATTACCAAAATTTTTTAAAGAAAAAAAAAGCCCCAAATTTTTAAAGTTCAAACCTTGCCAAAATTTTGTAGATGAAACAATGAAACATGCCCTCCAAACCCAAGGGGGGCTCTAAAGGCAAATTACCATTTTGTTTTTAAAAAGATAATCACCACAACATTTTCAAAGACAAAATAAATTGCCTAAAAGTTTCAAAGGAAAAACAAAAACTTGGTGAAAATGTTAAAAGAAAACGTGCTTTCCAAACCTGTCGCTGGTTTGGAAGACTTTTTTTTTTTTTAACTTTGACAAAATTTTTTAAAGCAAAAAAAAAAAAGTCACAAAAAATTTTGAAGAGAGAAAAGACTTCTAACTCTGAGCAAAAAAAATAAAGAAAGAAAGAAAATCTTAGTTTTCTTTTCAAACATTGCCAGAAATTTTTAAAGGAAAAAAAAAAAGAAAAAGTTGCTAAAACGTTTTTAAGAGAACAGGCAAAAATTTGCAAAATTTTTTGAAGAAAACAAAAATCATCATAATCTTTAGATTTCTTTCAAATAATTGTCAAAACTTTTTAAAGAGAACACGTCAAAATTCACAAAAAAAATTTAAAGAAAAGAAATTTGCTTTAAATTCCAAAAAATAAAAAAAGCACCAACAACTTTTTAGAGAAACAAGAAGAAAAGAAGAAGTTATGTTTTCATCTTGGAAGAGAACAGGCCACATGTCGCAAAAAAAGTTAAAGAATAAAAAAAAAAACACATTTTCAAGAAAAAGAAAATTTGCTACAAATAAAAAAAAATCGCCAATAACTTTTAGAGAAAACAACCAAACCTGTATCAACCATTGAAATCTGTAAGCCCCGCCCCCTCCTGTATAACATTCCCTAATGAGGACACGTCTCCTGCTGTGTTGTCTGTCCCTACTGAGGACATATCTCCTGCTGTGTTGTCTGTCCCTAATGAGGACATGTCTCCTGTTGTGTTGTCTGTCCCTAATGAGGACATGTCTCCTGCTGTGTTGTCAGAGCGGGCCCGAGCCTTCTGGAGTGACGAGAATGTTGACCAGGTGTTCCACGGAGTCTTTGAGTACCTGAATCACCTGAAGACGGTCCTCAAGAAGGACACAGCCACAGACAAAGGTAGGACACATCAGTCTGTGTGTCTCAGTGTGGACAGGTGGACAGTCTGCGTCTCAGTGTGGACAGCTGGACAGTCAATGTCCTCATGTCTTCCTGTCTGTGTGTCTCTCAGAGTATGTCCAGGGCCTGAAGCTGCTGGAGTGTCTCAACTGTCCTCCGACGTCCTCTCAGGACTCGTCTGTGGTCCAGGTGGTCATCGGCTCAGGTACACACACACACAGCCCACTTCCTACTGCACCTGCACACTTCCTGTCCACAGTCTCTTACTGTGAAAGGGACTTCCTGTCTCCTCCAGGTGAGCTGCTGCCTGCTGACTTCACCCCCCACAGCTCCTCCTCCTCCACCTGCACCTCCCCCGCCCCCCCCTGCACCTCTACAGCTCCGCCTACAGGACGGGAGGAGCTACTGCCTCCACTGACGCCCCTCCACCTGCAGTACCAGCTCCACCCCTGCTCCCAGGTAACACACACACACACACACACACATGCACACACACACACACACACACACACACTGTACTACACACTGTGTTGTGTTGTGTGGTTGCAGTCGTGCCTGCCCAGTCTACCCAGCATGCCTCAGTGCACCCCTGCGTTCTGGGGTCAGAACCCCCTGAAGGTTCCGCTGCTCTGCGGCTTTAAGAGGCTGAGCGCCATGCCCATGATGTCATCGAGAGTGGACTGTGAGGGGGCGGAGCCTGCGGTCTGTGAGGACATGGAGAAAGACGTGGAGGACTGGGACGTCGTCTACAAAGCCCCGTGTGGACAGAGCCTCCGTAACCATGACGATGTGATACGTTTCCTGTTGGCCACAGAGAGCTACGACGTCCTGCAGGTTGGTAACAATGCGTTCAGGGACAGTAGGAAAAGTGCCATATACGATCATGTGACCCTGAATCCTCCGCAGGTCGACTTCTTCACCTTCAACCCGTCCGTGCGGTTGGACCCGCCCCCGCCGGCGGGGCCCCAGCGGCCAGAGATGGACCTCAGCCGGGGGGCGGAGCCTACACCGGTGCAGTTGTGCGTCGGGGACGGCGGCGCCCGGCCGACAGACTTCCGTTACAGGAAGGAGCGCTGGCCGCACGGCTGCTTCCTGACCCGCAGCCCGGCGCTGTTCGCCGTCTGCTGCGACTGCACCGACGGCTGCAGCGACGCACAGCGCTGCGCCTGCGTGGCCATGACCAGAGGAGGGCGGAGCTACAGCCACCACAGGCTGATGGAGCCCGTACCGTCGGGGTAAGACCATGACTCAATGTGTACGGTGACAGGAAGTGGCGGCAGACTGTCCTTATCCTTCTGACCGCTTCCTGTCTGATCGTTGTCAGCGTGTACGAGTGCGGTCCGTGGTGCGGCTGCGTCCGGGCTCGCTGTCAGAACCGACTGGTCCAGAGGGGGATCAAGGTCCGCCTCCAGGTGTTCCAGACCGACGAGCGCGGCTGGGGCGTCCGTTGCCGTGATGACCTGGACCGAGGCACATTTGTGTGCATGTACGCAGGTGAGGCGCCATTGATGTTATTCAGGTAAACGTTGTCATCATCAGCTGTGATGTAATGGTAACATGTCACCAGGTGTGATCCTGCGGAGGGTCCAGAGTTCCGCTGAGGCTCCACCCCCCAAGCTGACGAGGGCGGACCTTCCCTCAGATGACGAGGTGGAGGTCATCACCGAGTGGCTCGCCCCGCCCGTGCTGGAGAGCCGGAGCAACCTGCTGGAGCCGCCCACGTCCACGCCCACCTCGCCTCCCCTGCACGTCCCCGTCATCCAGAGACCTGCCGACTCCGCCGCCACACCACAGGACAGAGACAAGGTGAGACAGGAAACAGTGACATCATCACACGGACACTCTGACTTCCTGTCTAACACTCTCCACTCTGTTTACAGACGGTGTTGGTCGGAGCGCCGCCGCCGCCGTCTCCTTCAGCAGGGGAGTCAGGTGACCACTCTCCAGCTCACAACAACACAGTAGCCATGGCACCTGCCTGTTCACAGGGGGCGGCGCCGCCAGTCCACAGCGTGAACGGCACTGAGAGCCACAAGAGTCTAAAGAGAGCCATGACGGTGGACGACGTCTACGTCCTGGACGCCAGCAAGGAGGGGAACGCCAGCCGCTTCATCAACGTAAGTCCAAACTGTCACGGCGCTGCGAGGGTGAACGCCGTTTATGATGCTGACTGGTTAAGATGGCCGACGTGTCTCCACTTCTTCCCACTGTATGAAACTAAAGCTAAAATATCTGGATGTGGCTGGTGACGTCACAGCTGGTGACATCACAGTTGGTGACATCATTCGAAGCCAGAGTGTGAGCAGATCCCGCCCACAGACCTGTCTGACCAAGCAGCGTCACTGTTCTCATATTCAGTGTCTGAACTGTGTCGTCATAGAAACGAGTCAACATGGCGTCACACAGTGAAGGTGATGACATCACTGACTCTGACCTCTGACCTTGTCTCCGCCCCCTGCAGCACAGCTGTCAGCCCAACCTGTTCGTCCAGAACGTCTTCACCGACTGTCACGACCCCGCCTTCCCCGTCGTCGCCTTCTTCACCAGCAGGTGAGGAAGAGGATCGTCACATGATGATGATGATGATGATGATGATGGTGATGATGTCATAGCGGCGTGTCCTCTGTGTTTTAGGGCGCTGAAGGCCGGCACCGAGCTGACCTGGAACTACTCCGCTGACACTCAGAGCAAACAGGAAGTGGCGTGTCTGTGCGGCAGCGACGGCTGTCGGGGTCAGTTCACGATGGAGGAGCAGCTGTGTGACGTGTGTGAGGACGAAGGTGACGCACACTGACAGGAAGTGATGTCATCGTCTCAAATCTTCTGTACTCGTTTTTTTTTTTAACAAATAAAAGACTGTTTTTAAATCAGCTGTTCACGGCCTTTTATTTTGAAAGGTTTTCTTCATCATCCAGGCATTTATTTTGAAACCTCAAAAATCAAATGTTTTTTTAATTCTAAATAATTGAAGGTTCCCACAGTCATGGAAAACCTGGAAAGTCCTGGGGTCAGTAAAGTCCTTGAAAGTTTGTGTAGTTGTGTGTCATGAAGTCGTGACAGTAACCCTCCATGTGACGTGGCGTCCTGTTGATGTGTGACGTTTGTTTACCATGTCACATGTTTGTTTACTTCCTGTCTGTGGTCCATCTCCTCTTCCTGTCTGCTGTTCATCTCCTCTTCCTGTCCGCTGTCCATCTCCTCTTCCTGTCTGTGGTCCATCTCCTCTTCCTGTCTGCTGTGCATCTCCTCTTCCTGTCTGTGGTCCGTCTCCTCTTCCTGTCCGCTGTCCATCTCCTCTTCCTGTCTGCTGGCCTGCTGAAATTATTTCTGAACAGAGTTTGAATCTGACACTTCTGAAAAATATTATTATTATTATTATAATTATTACAGTACAATAGAATAACAATAACAATAACTTTGGTGACTGTACTCGTTGTGATATACATTTTTTTTACACTATTGAATCTTTAGTTTTAAGTAACTTACTGCTTTTATTTTGAAATCCCAACGAGCAAGCAGGACTTCCTGTTTTAAACCCGTCCTCACGGCTCTTATTGTGAAAGTCCAAACCGGATCTCCGCCTGTTGTTTATAAGTCTCTTTCCTCCGGAGCCCCACCGACTGTTCCCCAGTCATCAACCCGGACATGAGCGCTCTCCTGCGGGCTCCGTGTGTGCTCCTCCTCGGCCTCCTCTGGGCCTCCTCCGGCTCCCGGGCACGGTTCCCGCCTCACGACCAGGTGGCCCGGATCCCGCCTCACGACCAGGTGGCCCGGGTCGCGCGCTTCGTGGCCCACCAGTGTGACTGGGCCTCCATGGCCACCATCTCCACCCACAAGCCGGTGGAGGGGCAGCCGTTCTCCAACGCCTTCTCTGTGAGCGACGGGCCGGTGGGCTCCGGTACCGGGGTGCCCTACATGTACCTGACCCACATGGAGATCTCCGTGCAGGACCTGCAGGTAACTCCGCCCCCGGTGCTCCGCGTTCTCACCGTAAACAAATTCACTTCCTGTTTCTGTCAGTTTCCTCACTACGTTCAGAACCCCGTTAACAAATCATGTAATTTAGTGAGGCTGTCTGTGTGCTGCCTCTATGACACACTGCCTCACTGTGCACTGAGCCGCCGTTCAAAACCTCCATAGAGATTTATGGTGATTTAAGGAACGCGGTCTGTTGTTGTTTATTATGTTTATGTAACGGAGGCTCCGCCATGACTCAGCACTTTGGTCACACAGTGACTCAGCACTTTGTTCACACAGTGACTCGGCAGAAGTCATGTGACCTCAGAGCGTCTCAGCAGTTTGGAGGTCCAATCACGTGTCAGAGAGGAAGTCATGTGACCTCAGAGCGTCTCAGCAGTTTGGAGGTCCAATCACGTGTCAGAGAGGAAGTCATGTGACCTCAGCGTGATGAGCGTGTGACTGAGGACAGTCTGACAGACAGTTTAACATGTCTCTAAAGACAGGACGCCCCGCTGAGGACGGACATTTTGTCTCTCAGTCCTCTGACAACAAAACTTACTGTCTCTGTGTCCTCATGTGAGGACGCAGGAGGGGACAGAGTCACACCTGAGGACAGCCAGCTCACCTGTCTGTCCCTCAGGTGTGACACTGTCCTATCAGGTGTCTGTGTCTCTGTCCCTCACATGTGTCTGTCCCTCAGATGTGACTCTGTCCTATCAGGTGTCTGTGGCTCTGTCCTATCAGGTGTGTCTGTCCCCTCAGATGTCTCTGTCTCTCAGATGTAACTCTGTCTCTGTCCCTCAGGTGTGACTGTGTGTCTGTCCCTCAGGTGTCCCCCCAGGCGTCCCTGTCCATGTCCCTGGCTCAGACAGATTACTGCAGACAGCAGGGCTTTGACCCTCAGAGTCCTCTCTGTGCTCACATCATCCTGTCTGGATCTGTGCTCCAGGTACACACACACACACACACACACACACACACACACACACACTTGTACCTGTGCAGGTGAGCAGTCACATGACCTCATCATTGACCCCGCCCCCCTCCCCCCCTGTTGTCCAGGTGAACGGGACGGAGGCGGAGTTTGCCAAGAAGTCTCTGTTCAATCGACACCCGGAGATGATCGACTGGCCGTCAGACCACAACTGGTTCTTCGCCAAGTTCAACATCACTCAGGTACCACCAGTAAGACCAGTATGACCAGTACTACACAGATGCCACCAGTAAGACCAGTAAGACCAGAATGACCAGTACTACACAGGTACCACCAGTATGACCAGTAAGACCAGTACTACACAGGTACCACCAGTATGACCAGTAAGACCAGTATGACCAGTACTACACAGGTACCACCAGTTTGACCAGTAAGACCAGTATGACTAGTACTACTCAGGTACCACCAGTAAGACCAGTATGACCAGTACTACACAGGTACCACCAGTATGACCAGTAAAACCAGTATGACCAGTACTACACAGTACTCCCATAATACTACAGCTAGCAGTCAAACCTATGACATCACAGTGTGCTGAGCCAATAGGAGGACAGGAAGTGATGTTATGCCCCTCCCCCTCCATGTTGCAGGTGTGGGTGTTGGATTATTTCGGCGGCGTGAAGACCGTCACTCCAGACGAATATTTCCACGCCTCTCCGGACAGGAAGTACCACTGAGGCTACCAGCTGCTCGGGGTTGTAGTCCTATCTCTCCTGTTTGTAGTCCTTCAGGTGTGTGCTGTGGATCAGAGGTCATTAACGTGTGTGTGTATGTGTGTGTGTGTGTGTGTGTGTGTGTGTGTGTGTGTGTGACGTCATATGAAAGAGTCTAGCTGCAGTGTTTCAGTGTGACCACCAGGGGGAGTTGTAATACATCATGTCACTTTAACGTAGCATTTATAGTCTCTGAACTCTCAAACACAACATGCTAACGTTATTAGCACAAGCCTATGGCATTTTACATTGTATAGATTAGCCTAGCAGCAAACTTCAGCCATGATAAATCACACACAGTGTTAATTGTTTCAGTGAGTCAGAGATGTTTGTCTGTGGCCACCACAGTTAGTGGGCTAGCTGTAGCACTATAGCGTTAGCATGCTAACATTTGCATGCTAGGTTTTGTCCCAAGGCTATCATGAGAAACGTCCTCGTGCTGAGCCAGAGAGACGCCATGTTAGACGTGTACATGTGCGAACACCAGACTCTCAGTTTGATGTTGTTCGGACGGAGATAGTTAGAAACATATTTCAGAGTGTTGCAGGAAAAATATCGTTAATACGTCAATACAGAATATAGAAACATCTATAGGATGCTGGATGCTAACGTTAGCTCGCTGAACAGCTTCCTGTTTCCACTATTTACAGCTAACTTACTTAGCGTGCTAGCTAACGCTGGCAGCCAGAAACCAACAGCTATGATACATCGTGTTAGCATTAGCTAGCTAGTTGGAATGTTGACTCCTCCCTAGTTTTAAGGTGTTTGATGAAGAACAAACTAAGTGCACCTTTAAAACTTTACACATTTATAACTTTAACACTTTAAAACTTTATAACTTTATAACTTTGAAACTTGAAAACTTTATGACTTTAAAACTTTCTGAGTTGATGGAAACAGAAACTCGGCTTCAGATGTTCAGAGGATCAGACATGTAACGATAAAATATTATTTGAATTAAAACTTTATTGAGATTTGATGTAAAACAGCTCCAGGAGGTTCAGTGTGTGCTTGACTCTTCTTTATAACTCCATCTCCCATGAGTCTTAGCTCTGAGCAGGGCACATGCTAACAGTGCTAACACTTTACACCTCAGCTGACTCTGTTCACTGCGTCTGATCAGAGAAAAGCTTTACTCAACATGTTTATATCTGCAGTGATTCAGATTTTGATCTTTTACATACGAACAAAAGAACACCTTAAAAAAAAACACATCGGGAGGGGCGGGGCTTGTGGTTTAGGGGCGGGGCTTCAGCTCACCTCAGGTGTTGTCAGCTGGTTTTATATTTGACGAACGCTCTGACTCAACCTGACGAGACGTTTTTATAGCGACTCTGATTTTTTGCTGTGAAATTATATTTTTAATAAAATGTTAACGATGATTTGTTTAAATAAAGTTTGTGCCAAAAAACAAAATGGCTCCACCTCTGTTGTATTGTTGTAGCTTCAGTGAAACCACGAGAGGGAATGAGGGGGCGGGGCCTCGCCTCTCTGTGCATGTTTGTGAGGCGGGGCTCCCAGGTGACAACTCACTTGTGTTCAGGTGTGTGAGAGCTGACGGCGCCTGACAGAGACTGAACTGTTTTGTTCATGGCGGTGGCGCCAGGGCGGGATGGGAGGATGGATTCCTCCTGCAGGTGGCGAGGGACCGAGGGTGTAGACGGCACCCCGCTGACGGTGTTTTCTGGAGCTGCAACTGTCCTGCTGCAACACTCGATGTCCTGACTGCGTCCACTGCTGGTTCCTGCAGGCACTTCCTGTCAAAAACTTTATTCTTAATGTTACGTGACGTCTTTTTTCTTAGCCTACACACACACACACACACACACACACGTGGTTTCCTCTGGGTGCTCCAACATGTTCTGGTTTGGACTCTGGAGCCAATCAGAAGAGGTGTTGTTATAAACTGAAGTCATGTGACCCTCAGAGCAGCCACAGGTGATGGACAGGTGGTGGACAGATGATGGACAGGTGGTGGACAGGTGGTGCACAGGGGAAGGACAGGTGATGGACAGGTGGTGCACAGGGGAAGGACAGGTGGTGGACAGGTGGTGCACAGGGGAAGGACAGGTGGTGGACAGGTGATGGACAGGTGAAGGACAGGTTATGGACAGGTGAGGGACAGGTGATGGACAGGTGGTGGACAGGTGAAGGACAGGTGGTGGACAGGAGAAGGACAGGTGGGCAGGTGGTGGATAGGTGAAGCACAAGTGATGGACAGGTGGTGGACAGGTGAAGGACAGGTGGTGGACAGGTTATGGACAGGTGAGGGACAGGTGATGGACAGGTTGTGGACAGGTGAAGCACAGGTGATGGACAGGTGGTGGACAGGTGGTGCACAGGGGAAGGACAGGTGAAGGACAGGTGGTGGACAGGTGATGGACAGGAGAAGGACAGGTGGTGGATAGGTGAAGCACAGGTGGTGGACAGGTGATGGACAGGTGAAGGACAGGTGATGGACAGGTGGTGGACAGGTGAAGCACAGGTGATGGACAGATGATGGACAGGTGATGGACAGGTGAAGGACAGATGATGGACAGGTGGTGGACAGGTGATGGACAGGTGAAGGACAGGTGATGGACAGGTGGTGGACAGATGGTGGACAGGTGAAGGACAGGTGAAGCACAGGTGATGGACAGGTGGTGGACAGGTGGTGGACAGATGATGGACAGGTGATGGACAGGTGGTGGACAGGTGATGGACAGGTGGTGGACAGGTGATGGACAGGTGAAGGACAGGTGATGGACAGGTGGTGGACAGGTGAAGGACAGGTGATGGACAGGTGGTGGACAGGTGATGGACAGGTGGTGGACAGGACGGGTGGTGGACAGGTGAAGGACAGGTGATGGACAGGTGGTGGACAGGTGATGGACAGGTGGTGGACAGGTGGTGGATAGGTGAAGGACAGGTGGTGAACAGATGATGGACAGGTGATGGACAGGTGGTGGACAGGTGATGGACAGGTGGTGGACAGGTGAAGCACAGGTGATGGACAGGTGATGGACAGATGATGGACAGGTGATGGACAGGTGAAGGACAGGTGGTGGACAGGTGGTGGATAGGTGAAGCACAGGTGAAGCACAGGTAAAGCACAGGTGATGGACAGGTGATGGGCAGGTGAAGGACAGGTGAAGGACAGGTGAAGGACAGGTGATGGACAGGTTGTGGACAGGTGAAGGACAGGTGATGGACAGGTGATGGACAGGTGAAGGACAGGTGGTGGACAGGTGAAGGACAGGTGATGGACAGGTGAAGGACAGGTGATGGACAGGTGGTGGACAGGTGAAGGACAGGTGGTGGACAGGTGATGGACAGGTGATGGACAGGTGGTGGACAGGTGATGGACAGGTGAAGGACAGGTGGTGGACAGTTGAAGGACAGGTGATGGACAGGTGGTGGACAGGTGAAGGACAGGTGATGGACAGGTGAAGGACAGGTGATGGACAGGTGAAGGACAGGTGGTGGACAGGTGGTGGACAGGTGATGGACAGGTGAAGGACAGGTGATGGACAGGTGGTGGACAGGTGAAGGACAGGTGGTGGACAGGTGATGGACAGGTGATGGACAGGTGGTGGACAGGTGATGGACAGGTGAAGGACAGGTGGTGGACAGTTGAAGGACAGGTGAAGGACAGGTGGACACAGCACTCAGTTTTCTCTTCTTCAACTTTCTCTAAACTTCCACAGATCAGATTTCAAACTGGTTTTGAGGGGAAACAGGAAGTGGAGCGTGTGCGGCGCGGCGCCGTGCTCTGAGGATGTTTCTACGTTCATAAACTTCAAAGTGTCTTTGTGTCTGTTCCTACAAACATGTCTGATGTTTATATGTTGATGTTTGCGACACAGTTTCCACACTGCGATCAGATGCTCACTGACGGAGTTCATCTTTGAGCTCAGGCTGTTGCAGATCGCACAGATATGAGACGTTACAAGACTCTACAGGAAGTGACATCACAGTGAGATCAAACAGCAGCACAGATTTAATCAGTTTATTAAACAGCTTTAAGTCACAAATCTGTCCCAGAGGACACTTTGTCTCCGTCCTCTCGTCCATCACTCAGACTCCTCCGTCTCTGACCACGGATATAATCGTGTGTCAGAAAACACAGAGCTGAGACGTGATGTGTGGGAGACGACTGAGTGTGTCACCTGTCACACAGCAGCTCCTCACCACTTCCTGTTCCACTTACAGACGACACCAGAAGAAGAAGAAGAAGACGAGCGTTTGCTTCAGTCGACTCAAAATGGAGCTCCAGACGTGGACGTGTGTTCTGCTGCTGCTCGCCGCCGCCATTCCTCCGGCAGGTAGGACGACTCAAACATTCTTTAACCTTCTGTGTCCACTTCCTGTCTCACTGCGTCACCTCGAACTTTAGTTCTGAAGCCTTCAAATACAGTTTATCACAAACAGGAAATTAGATTTAAATAAGGGCCATTTATTTTTAATAACTCAGTTTGATGAGATGAAATCCAGCTGCTGCAGAGACGGCAAGTCTTCGTCCTGAGACGGCGTGTCTTCGCCCTGAGACGGTGTGTCTTTGTCCTGAGGCGGCGTGTCTTCGTCCTGAGGCGTCTCTGACTCGACACAGAAACTTGAGCTGCTCTGAAACATGACAAACGTTTGTCTTCCAGATAAATGCATGTGTATTTAATAACCTGCGTGAACTCTGATTGAAGAGCTGAAACTTTTCTGAGGTCTCAAACGACGACGACAGCATCAGAGGCAGGTTGGTGTCGGCCATGTTGGAGGCGTCTCTGCTGCTCTTGTCGGTAAACCTGCGTCTGACTCAAAATGTTCAGACGTGTTTTCAATATTTTGACAAACCACAGACTGAGTGTTTCAGATGTTTCAGACTCAAACTGTGTCAGAGGAAACGCCGCAGCTCGCCTTCCTCACCCGACATTCAGCGGCTGTGATCTGCACTCAGTCAGCAAAGACAATTTATGAACAGGACGGACAGGAAGTCACTGCGTTTGTTCTGTAGGCACAGGTTTTATAGATGTAATGAAGAGTGTAACACATGAACACATGAACACACGTTACAAAGGAAAGTGAGAGCATGTAAAGCTGTGAGACAGGCAGCAGTTTGTGTGACATAACTGTGGCGTCCCACAGGGGGCAGTGTTGGGTCCCAAACTGTTTGTGTTGTACATTAATGATAAACATGTGTTCAGTGTCCAGGAATTTAAAATGAGTTTTATTGGCAGACGACACCAACGCTCATT
The DNA here is from genome assembly GCA_019142605.1 of Cephalopholis sonnerati. Classification (NCBI taxonomy): domain Eukaryota; kingdom Metazoa; phylum Chordata; class Actinopteri; order Perciformes; family Serranidae; genus Cephalopholis; species Cephalopholis sonnerati. Next base: position 2,139,960 of record JAGQAX010000024.1, read on the forward strand.
GTTTCTGCAGCAGCTTGTGGAGGAAGTCACAACAGAAGTGAGTCCATTAAAACAATAGTTTAGCATGAATAAATAAATAAATAATAATGAAAGTAAGAAAATTTAAAACGTAATTAAATTTAAATTAAGATAAAAAGAACTGTCTTTAGATTTGAACCAAACTAAATAATGTTGTCTGGAAACCGCAGCACAGACAGAGAGCTACAGGCGATGATCGATAACGTTAACGACGAAAGAGTCGATGAAACTAAATCTGTGATTTTAGATGACAAAATCTGCTGCAAACCTCAGATCAGTGACGTCAGAACGAAATACATACTGGACCATAAATAACGAAGAGTACTGACAAAATGTACAAAAAATGTTAATAAAATGTCAATAAAAACGTTTTAAATTTAAGGTGTGCTGATGGATTCAGGTGGTCAGCTCACGCACTGAGTGACATTACAGTAAACGTTCCACCTTAAAGTGAACAAAGTCATTTTATAGTTTACTGATGAATGAAGACACGTTACATTTAACGAGACGCAGCTCAGCTCAGTGCTCGTTTGTTGTTGTTGTTGTCAGAGATAGAGAGAGACGGGGAGGGTTGGGCAGTCTCGGGCTAACATTGACAAGTCTCAGGCTAACATTGACACGTCTCAGGTTAACGTTGACACGTCTCAGGCTAACGTTGACACGTCTGAGGCTAACATTGACACGTCTCAGGCTAACACTGACACATCTCAGGCTAACATTGACACGTCTCAGGCTAACATTGACACGTCTCAGGCTAACGTTGACACGCCTCAAGCTAACGTTGACACGCCTCAGGCTAACGTTGACACGTCTCAGGCTAACATTGACACATCTCAGGCTAAAATTGACACGTCTCAGGCTAACATTGACAAATCTCATGTTAACATTGACACGTCTTAGGCTAACATTGACACATCTCAGGCTAATATTGACATGTCTCAGGCTAACGTTGACACATCTGAGGCTAACATTGACCTGTCTCAGGCTAACATTGACACGTGTCAGGCTAACATTGACATGTCTTAGGCTAACATTGACACATCTCAGGCTAACATTGACATGTCCTAGGCTAACATGGACATGTCTCAGGCTAACATTGACACCTCTCAGGTTAGCATTGACACGTGTCAGGCTAACATTGACACATCTCAGGCTGACATTGACACATCTCAGGCTAACATTGACACATCTCAGGCTAACATTGACACATCTCAGGCTAACATTGACATGTCCTAGTCTAACGTTGACACGTCTCCGGTTAACATTGACACATCCTAGGCTAACATTGACATGTCTCAGGCTAACATTGACACATCTCAGGCTAACATTGACACGTCTCAGGCTAACTTTGACACGTCTCAGGCTAATGTTGACACATCTGAGGCTAACATTGACACGTCTCAGGCTAACTTTGACACGTCTCAGGCTAATGTTGACACGTCTGAGGCTGACATTGACAGGTCTCAGGCTAACATTGACACATCTCAGGCTAACATTGACACATCTCAGACTAACGTTGACATGTCTCAGGCTAACATTGACACGACTCAGGCTAACATTGACACATCTCAGGCTAACATTTACACGCCTCAGGCTAACGTTGACACGTCTCAGGCTAACATTGACACGTCTCAGGCTAACATTGACACGTCTCAGGCTAACATTGACACCTCTCAGTCTAACATTGACACGTTTCAGGCTAACATTGACACATCTCAGGCTAATATTGACACATCTCAGGCTAACATTGACACATCTCAAGCTAAAATTGACACGTCTTAGACTAACATTGACACATGTCAGGCTAACATTGACATGTCTCAGGCTAACATTGACATGTCCTAGGCTAACATTGACATGTCTCAGGCTAACATTGACATGTCTTAGGCTAACATTGACATGTCTCAGGCTAACATTGACACGTACTAGGCTAACATTGACATGTCTCAGACTAACATTGACACATCTCAGGCTAATATTGACACATCTCAGGTTAACATTGACACATCTTAGGCTAACATTGACATGTCTCAAGCTAACATTGACATGTGTCAGGCTAATGGTGACACGTCTCAGGTTAACATTCACACATCTCAGGCTAACATTGACATGTCCTATGCTAACATTGACACGTCTCAGGTTAACATTGACACGTCTCAGACTAACATTGACACATCTCAGGCTAACATTGACACGTCTCAGGCCAACATTGACAAGTATCAGGCTAACATTGACACGTCTCAGGCTAACATTGACACATCTCAGGCTAACATTGACACGTCTTAGGCTAACATTGACACGTCTTAGGCTAACGTTGACACGTCTCAGGCTAACGTTGACACATCTCAGGCTAACATTGACACGTCTCAGGCTAACATTGACACGTCTCAGGTTAACATTGACACATGTCAGGCTAACATTGACACATCTCAGGCTAACATTGACATGTCTCAGGTTAACATTGACACGTCTCAGGCTAACATTGACATGTCTCAGGTTAACATTGACACATCTCAGGTTAACATTGAGACGTGTCAGGCTAACATTGACACGTCTCAGACTAACATTGACACGTCTCAGGCTAACATTGACCTGTCTCAGGCTAACATTGACACGTCTCAGGCTAACATTGACACGTCTTAGGCTAACGACACGTCTCAGGCTAATGTTGACACATCTCAGGCTAACATTGACACGTCTCAGGCTAACATTGACACGTCTCAGGTTAACATTGACACATGTCAGGCTAACATTGACACGTCTCAGGCTAACATTGACACATCTCAGGCTAACATTGACATGTCTTAGGTTAACATTGACACATCTCAGGTTAACATTGACACGTCTCAGGCTAACATTGACTTGTCTCTGGTTAACATTGACACGTCTCAGGTTAACATTGACACATCTCAGGCTAACATTGACACATCTTAGGCTAACAGTGACACGTCTTAGGCCAACGTTGACACGTCTCAGGCTAACGTTGACACATCTCAGGCTAACATTGACATGTCTCAGGCTAACACTGACACGTTTCAGGCTAACATTGACACAATGCTGATCAATGCTGACACTGGTGAGTGTGACACAGCTGTGATGATGATGGTCCGACCACTAGCACCGAGGCGGCAGCGGTTCAGGAAGCAGCTGTGTGGTTTGTGTGTTTGGAGCTGATCATGTGATCATGTGACCCGGCTGTGGTGTGACTGAAACAATGAGAGACGGGGGTTTCGGTCGTTGTCACGGAGACGACAGCTGCCGCGCTCAGACCGTGTTCAACATTGATGTTCAGCCTGATCCACACCGAGAGAATCTGTCGCCACGCTGCATCTGCGATAACGACAGGAACGCTGACGAGACGTCGAGACACAGAGAGGAAGAGGAGGAGAAGGAGGGGGGGGGGGGGGGGGGGGGGGTGTCCTGGATTTGACTGCAGGTGTTCGACTCTAAAACCACTGAAACAAACTGACGCTGATCTCAGACTGTTCAACTTCACCCTTAAAATAACCCTTAAATACATGTCTTTGTCCAATGACACAAAGATGATGGTTTACCCTTAAATAACCCTTAAATACATGTCTTTGTCCAATGTCACAGAGATGATGGTTTATCCTTAAAATAACCCTTAAATACATGTCTTTGTTCAATGTCACAGAGATGATGGTTTATCCTTAAAATAACCCTTAAATATACAGTACAGGCCAAAAGTTTGGACACACCTTCTCATTCAATGCGTTTTCTTTATTTTCATGACTATTTACATTGTAGATTCTCACTGAAGGCATCAAAACTATGAATGAACACATGTGGAGTTATGTACTTAACAAAAAAAGGTGAAATAACTGAAAACATGTTTTATATTCTAGTTTCTTCAAAATAGCCACCCTTTGCTCTGATTACTGCTTTGCACACTCTTGGCATTCTCTCCATGAGCTTCAAGAGGTAGTCACCTGAAATGGTTTTCACTTCACAGGTGTGCCTTATCAGGGTTAATTAGTGGAATTTCTTGCTTTATCAATGGGGTTGGGACCATCAGTTGTGTTGTGCAGAAGTCAGGTTAATACACAGCCGACAGCCCTATTGGACAACTGTTAAAATTCATATTATGGCAAGAACCAATCAGCTAACTAAAGAAAAACCAGTGGCCATCATTACTTTAAGAAATGAAGGTCAGTCAGTCCGGAAAATTGCAAAAACTTTAAATGTGTCCCCAAGTGGAGTCGCAAAAACCATCAAGTGCTACAACGAAACTGGCACACATGAGGACCGACCCAGGAAAGGAAGACCAAGAGTCACCTCTGCTTCTGAGGATAAGTTCATCCGAGTCACCAGCCTCAGAAATCGCAAGTTAACAGCAGCTCAGATCAGAGACCAGATGAATGCCACACAGAGTTCTAGCAGCAGACCCATCTCTAGAACAACTGTTAAGAGGAGACTGCGCCAATCAGGCCTTCATGGTCAAATAGCTGCTAGGAAACCACTGCTAAGGAGAGGCAACAAGCAGAAGAGATTTGTTTGGGCCAAGAAACACAAGGAATGGACATTAGACCAGTGGAAATCTGTGCTTTGGTCTGATGAGTCCAAATTTGAGATCTTTGGTTCCAACTGCCGTGTCTTTGTGAGACGCAGAAAAGGTGAACGGATGGATTCCACATGCCTGGTTCCCACTGTGAAGCATGGAGGAGGAGGTGTGATGGTGTGGGGGTGTTTTGCTGGTGACACTGTTGGGGATTTATTCAAAATTGAAGGCACACTGAACCAGCATGGCTACCACAGCATCCTGCAGCGACATGCCATCCCATCCGGTTTGCGTTTAGTTGGACGATCATTTATTTTTCAACAGGACAATGACCCCAAACACACCTCCAGGCTGTGTAAGGGCTATTTGACCAAGAAGGAGAGTGATGGAGTGCTGCGGCAGATGACCTGGCCTCCACAGTCACCGGACCTGAACCCAATCGAGATGGTTTGGGGTGAGCTGGACCGCAGAGTGAAGGCAAAGGGGCCAACAAGTGCTAAACACCTCTGGGAACTCCTTCAAGACTGTTGGAAAACCATTTCAGGTGACTACCTCTTGAAGCTCATTGAGAGAATGCCAAGAGTGTGCAAAGCAGTAATCAGAGCAAAGGGTGGCTATTTTGAAGAAACTAGAATATAAAACATGTTTTCAGTTATTTCACCTTTTTTTGTTAAGTACATAACTCCACATGTGTTCATTCATAGTTTTGATGCCTTCAGTGAGAATCTACAACGTAAATAGTCATGAAAATAAAAAAAAAACGCATTGAATGAGAAGGTGTGTCCAAACTTTTGGCCTGTACTGTATGTCTTTGTCCAGGTGGATCCCTTAACACTGAGTTAAGATTATTTAACCTTAAATCTGACCTGAGGTCAGTTAAGGGCTTTCTGAGGCTGAACTGAGGTTTTAGCAGCAGGGTCTTCTTCAGGAAAACATCACCTGAGTCTTTGAAGAGGAAGTCCTGCCCCTGCTCAGCTTTGCCCCGCCCACGTCACAGGTGTGATGTCATTGATCAGCTGTGGGCGTGTTTCTCAGTGACTTCCATCAGCCTGGAAATAAGAACCCTTAACTGAGGAGATTTACTTTGGTGGGCTGAATCCAGGTGTCACGGTCCCAAAGACCTTCATGGGAGTCTGGCGTCAGGCGGTCCTCGACTCTAACACATCGTGGGTTTGAAAACTACTTGTAAAAAACGTAAAAAAAAACCAAAACACTAAAAGCACGCAGAAAAATGAAAAAAAAAAAAAAAAAGTTCAATAAGCACCTAAAAGGTCACATAAAGAAAACATGTCAGCAACACGTCAACAACACGTCAACAACACGTAAACAACACGTAAACAGTGTAAATAAAACTCAACAGTAACATAAAAGAACACAAATCGAACATGTTAAAAAAAAGCATCGTGTACTGTGATGTTTGTTTCAGGATGTTTGAGGACATGTTTGTGTCCACCTTATTCCTGAGGACACGAAGGTCGAAATGATTCTGGGCGCTACTTCCTGTGAGATACAGGAAGTTGCAGTAAGCTAGCTCTGGTACCTGTTGCACTGTCTGTGACGGCTAACAACACGTCTGAGCTCCACGTTTGTCTTCACCAGCTGTGTGTTGATCATGTGACCAGGACAACAAGGGATTGGTCCTGTTGCCATGGTTACCACTGATATGAGAAATAAAACCACGAGAAGAGAAGGACACGTAGACTGACAAGTCCGTCTCTCAGCGTCAGGACATGATGTCTCCGTCTAACCTCATTCTCAACCTTCATTAGAAAATAACGTCACAGTGTGAGTCGTCTCCACGCTGGACGACTAGAGACGGGTCACTTCCTGTGGGCTCAGTCAAATAGAGCGACACATCGTCAGCATACAGACAGAACTCGTGTTCTTCTTCTACTACAGTCGGCTCTCTCCAAGATGGCGGCAGGGTGTGTGAGTGCAGAGCATGATGGGACATGCTGGGGACATACTGGGACATGATGGGAAATGGTGGGGACATGGTGGGACATGGTGGGATATGGTGGGACAGGATGGGACATGATGGGACATCATGGGGACATGCTGGGACATGCTGGGTACATGCTGGGATATGCTGGCATATGGTGGGACATGATGGGACATCGTGGGGACATGATGGGACATCGTGGGGACATGCTGGGACATGCTGGGATATTGTGGGACATGATGGGACATCGTGGGTACATGACGGGACATGCTGGGATATGGTGGGACGTGATGGGACATTGTGGGGACATGCTGGGACATGCTGGGATATGGTGGGACATGATGGGACATTGTGGGGACATGCTGGGACATGCTGGGATATGGTGGGACATGATGGGACATTGTGGGGACATGCTGGGGACATGCTGGGATATGGTGGGACAGGATTGGGACATGATGGGACTTTGTGGGGACATACTGAGACAGGGTGGGGACAGTTTGTCTTTACTGTTTAGTGTTTCGGTGTTGGACTTTGATGGTTGACTGGTTGTTTAGACGAGCAGTAGCAGAGACCTGTTTTTATCTTGGTAGTTTCATAGAGGAAGTGTTTGAGGCGTCGCTCAGAGCACGCCATGACGCTCAGTTTCCTCTCGACCTGTTTGAAGTGGAAACGAACTCTGATGACACGTTTCTGTTTTGAGATTAAAACGTGTGTTTACAGTAAAGCTTCGTCTGTCAGTGTGCGATCAGCTGTGAGGTCTGAGTCACTCACACACTCTGATTGACCCTGAACGCCACACATACACACACTCACAAACACATACACACACACACACACACACACACACACACACACGCACACACACACACATACACACACACACACTCACAAACACACACACACACACGCACACTCACAAACACACACACACACACACACACACACTCACAAACACACACACACACACTTGCACACTCACAAACACACACACACACACACACACACACACACACACACACACTCACAAACACTCACACACACTCACACACGCACACACACACACACACTCACAAACACACACACACACGCACACTCACAAACACACACACACACGCACACACACACACACACACTCACAAACACTCAAACACACTCACAAACACACACACACACACTCACAAACACACACACACACACACACACTCACAAACACACACACACACACGCACACACACACTCACGCACACTCACACACACTCACAAACACACACACACACACACGCACGCTCATAAACACACACACACACACTCACAAACACGCACACTCACACACGCACACACACACACACAAACACGCACACTCACACACGCACACACACACACACACACACTCACAAACACTCAAACACACTCACAAACACACACACACAACTCACAAACACACACACACACACACACACACACTCACAAACACTCAAACACACACACACACACACTCACAAACACTCAAACACACACACACGCACACACACACACTCACAAACACACACACACATACGCACACACACACTCACACACACTCACACACACTCACAAACACACACACACACACACACGCACGCTCATAAACACACACACACACACTCACAAACACGCACACTCACACACACACACACGCACACACTCATAAACACGCACACACACACACACACGCACACACACACACACACACACACACACACACACACACAACAGGTACATTTTTATTTCGGTAACATTTTGTCTGCTCCTCCGTCGCTCCAAACATCTGAGACAAAACTTTATTATTTTAATGTATGTTTGTCACGTGTCCGTCAGAATGTCCACCGTCCTGAGAGACGTCCTCAGATGTCTCCCTCTGTCCAAACACATTCAGCTGGAATAACACCTAAAGGGTAAACTTAAGGGTAAACTAAAGGGTAAAATAAAGGGTAAATTAAAGGGTAAACTGAAGGGTAAAATAAAGGGTGAATTAAAAGGTTAACTGAAGGGTAAAATAATGGGTAAATTAAAGGGTAAATTAAAAGGTTAACTGAAGGGTAAAATAATGGGTAAATTAAAGGGTAAACTGAAGGGTACAGTAAAGGATAGATTAAAGGGTAAATTAAAAGGTTAACTGAAGGGTAAAATAATGGGTAAATTAAAGGGTAAATTAAAAGGTTAACTGAAGGGTTAAATAATGGGTAAATTAAAGGGTAAACTGAAGGGTAAAGTAAAGGATAAATTAAAGGGTAAACTAAATGGTAAAATAAAGGGTAAACTTAAGGGTAAAATAAAGGGTAAACTTAAGGGTAAACTAAAGGGTAAATTCCTGTAAAGTGTCCTGTTTACTGTAATGAACTGTGGGTTTGAGTCTCAGTGAGGTGGTGACGGTGCGTTCGAGGACACTCTGTAGGAAACTCAGTGAATGGAAACAGCCTGTTGTTGAGTCATGAAGAATTTTAACGTTCAAACAGTTTTTGCTGTGACTCAGTTTAACGATCGTTATTATTACTATTCCGTGGAATGACCCTGAACGCATCTTTATTGTAATTATATTGAAATATAAACTGATTATATCCATAGATCCACCTGTCCTGTCCTCTGACACTGTCCTCCACCTGTCCTGTCCTCTGACACTGTCCTCCACCTGTCCTGTCCTGTCCTCTGACACTGTCCTCCACCTGTCCTGTCCTGTCCTCTGACACTGTCGTCCTGTCCTGTCCTGTCCTCTGGCACTGAACTCCACCTGTCCTGTCCTGTCCTCTGACACTGTCCTCCATCTGTCCTGTCCTCTGACAATGTCCTCCACCTGTCCTCCACCTGTCCTGTCCTCTGACATTGTCCTCCATCTGTCCTGTCCTCTGACACTGTCCTCCACCTGTCCTGTCCTCTGACACTGTCCTCCATCTGTCCTGTCCTCTGACAATGTTCTCCATCTGTCCTCTGACACTGTCCTCCATCTGTCCTGTCCTCTGACACTGTCCTCCACCTGTCCTGTCCTGTCCTCTGACACTGTCCTCCATCTGTCCTGTCCTCTGACACTGTCCTCCACCTGTCCTCTGACACTGTCCTCCACCTGTCCTGTCCTGTCCTCTGACACTGTCCTCCACCTGTCCTGTCCTCTGACACTGTCCTCCACCTGTCCTCCGGCTGTCCTGTCCTCTGACACTGTACTCCACCTTTCCTGTCCTGTCCTCTGACACTGTCCTCCACCTGTCCTGTCCTGTCCTCTGACACTGTCCTCTGACACTGTCCTCCACCTTTCCTGTCCTGTCCTCTGACACTGTCGTCCTGTCCTGTCCTCTGACACTGTCCTCCACCTGTCCTGTCCTGTCCTCTGACACTGTCCTCCTGTCCTCTGACACTGTTCTCTGACACTGTCCTCCACCTGTCCTGCCCTGTCCTCTGACACTGTCCTCCATCTGTCCTGTCCTCTGACACTGTCCTCCACCTGTCCTGTCCTCTAACACTGTCCTCCATCTGTCCTGTCCTCTGACAATGTCCTCCATCTGTCCTCTGACACTGTCCTCCATCTGTCCTGTCCTCTGACACTGTCCTCCATCTGTCTTGTCCTCTGACAATGTCCTCCATCTGTTCTCCACCTGTCCTGTCCTCTGACAATGTCCTCCATCTGTCCTGTCCTCTGACACTGTCCTCCATCTGTCCTCTTTCACTGTCCTCCATCTGTCCTTTTCTCTGACACTGTCCTCCACCTGTCCTGTCTTGTCCTCTGGCACTGTCCTCCACCTGTCCTGTCCTCTGACACTGTCCTCCATCTGTCCTCTGACACTGTCCTCCACCTTTCCTGTCCTCCTACACTGTCCTCCACCTGTCCTGTCCTCCTACACTGTCCTCCATCTGTCCTGTCCTGTCATGTCCTCTGACACTGTCCTCCACCTGTCCTCTCCTGTCCTCTGACACTGTCCTCCACCTGTCCTGTCCTGTCCTCTGACACTGTCCTCCACCTGTCCTGTCCTCTGACACTGTCCTCCATCTGTCCTCTGACACTGTCCTCCACCTGTCTTCTGACACTGTCCTCCACCTGTCCTCTGACACTGTCCTCCACCTGTCCTGTCCTGTCCTCTGACACTGTCCTCCACCTGTCCTGTCCTGTCTTGACACTGTCCTCCACCTGTCCTCTGACACTGTCCTCCACCTGTCCTCTGACACTGTCCTCCACCTGTCCTGTCCTGTCCTGTCCTGTCCTCTGACACTGTCCTCCACCTGTCCTGTCCTCTGACACGTCTCGGTGTGTTCAGATCAGCTCTAGCTGACCTGTGACGGTGTACCTCAGGGTTCTGTGTTGGCTCCACTCTCAATGTAGATTCACAGTTTTAAATGTTCCTGTTCCTCGGCCATCTTTGACCTCTGGTAGGTTCAGTCTCTGGTGTTCGTCTGGTTGTTGCTGTGTGTGAAACAGTTATGTGTTACATGTTAGATATGACATGTTATCCTGGGCTGGTCGGCCATCTTTGACCTCTGGTAGGTTCAGTCTCCGGTGTCCGTCTGATTGACGAGGTCTGACAGCCCGATCCTTCAGGAGCACCTGATTTATTTTACAGTGGAGTCCACGGCGTGTTTACACGGTGCAACACTTCCTGTTGTTTCCTCACGAACCTTGACGACTTGGACTCGGACTTGAGTTTCAGTAGGTTGGACTTTAACCTGTATTTTGAAGATCTGAACTTGTATTTGGACGCTTTGTTTTGCTGACTTGAACATGGACTCAGACATGACAGCAGATGACTTGGACTTGGACCTGAATAATTAGTACATCAAAGACTTGGTTGGACTTGGACTATTAGTAGCTTGGACTCGGCGCTGGGTAAACTCCCATCATGCACCTGTGCTCTGACTGTAGTTACAGCCTGATAGTCCTGTTGTCTGGTCCTGGTTCGCAGAGGTCTGCTGGTCTCACCTGGTCTCACCTTCAGACCTGGTCTCAGCTGGTCTCACCTTCAGACCTAGTCTCACCTTCAGACCTGGTCTCACCTGGTCTCACCTTCAGACCTGGTCTCAGCTGGTCTCACCTTCAGACCTGGTCTCACCTTCAGACCTGGTCTCACCTGGTCTCACCTTCAGACCTGGTCTCACCTTCAGACCTGGTCTCACCTGGTCTCACCTTCAGACCTGGTCTCTGTCTGGTTTTTACGCTCTCAGCAGAACCAGTCCAGCACACACACACACACACACACACACACACACAGAGTCCACTTCCTGTGACCATGTGATAATCAGGTCTTCATCAGTGTTGCCGTGGCGACGACAGAGCAGCGAAGCTGATGATGTCATAGCGTGAAGTTTGTTCAGGACTCAACTAAAGACCTCTTCATCTTCATCATCATCTTCATCTTCATCTTCACGAGTTCATTAATTAGTGATGTCATCAACGTTATGCCCCAAACTGAGCCACAGAAACTCCTCATGTTACTGAACACGTTATATCAGCTGTTTGTAAAGACGCCATGTTTCACTCTGCGCAAACTTAATTAACAACAGATGTATTTAACGAACAAATAATAAACTTTATTAACAATAGATGCTTTTAACAAACAAATAATAAACTTTATTAACAATAGATGTTTTTAGCAAACAAATAATCAACTTTATTAACAGATGTATTTAACAAACAAATAATAAACTTTATTAACAATAGATGTTTTTAGCAAACAAATAATCAACTTTATTAACAACAGATGCTTTAACAAACAAAAAAACTTTATTAACACCAGATGCTTTTAACAAACAAATAATAAACTTTATTAACAACAGATGCTTTTAACAAACAAATAATCAACTTTATTAACAACAGATGTTTTTAACAAACAAATAATAAACTTTATTAACAACAGATGCTTTTAACAAACAAATAATAAACTTTATTAACAACAGATGTTTTTAACAAACAAATAATAAACTTTATTAACAACAGATGCTTTAACAAACAAAAAACTTTATTAACACCAGATGCTATTAACAAACAAATAATAAACTTTATTAACAACAGATGCTTTTAACAAACTAATAATAAACTTTATTAACAACAGATGCTTTTAACAAACAAATAATCAACTTTATTAACAACAGATGTTTTTAACAAACAAATAATAAACTTTATTAACAACAGATGCTTTTAACAAACAAATAATAAACTTTATTAACAACAGATGTTTTTAACAAACAAATAATAAACTTTATTAACAACAGATGCTTTAACAAACAAAAAACTTTATTAACACCAGATGCTATTAACAAACAAATAATAAACTTTATTAACAACAGATGCTTTTAACAAACTAATAATAAACTTTATTAACAACAGATGCTTTTAACAAACAAATAATAAACTTTATTAACAACAGATGCTTTTAACAAACAAATAATCAACTTTATTAACAACAGATGTTTTTAACAAACAAATAATAAACTTTATTAACAAGAGATGCTTTTAACAAACAAATAATAAACTTTATTTACAATAGACGTTTTTAACAAACAAATACATGTCTTTGTTCAAAGTCCAGGTGGATCCCTTAACACTGAACCCCATTAGTCCCGCCCACGTTTTGTTTTTCATATACTCTTCTGTTGTTAACACTTCTGAGACTGTGAAGAGTTTTTAATGTTTAATATCATTATAATTACGTCAAAATAAATCTGCCTTTAATTTGAATGAAATTCACTATTGTCTGTTTTATTATTTATGAGTTAGTGATTCAGACTCTGCAAACTACATTACCCATGAGCCTCAGCTGACACAAAACATGACATCATTGAATATGGAACATGAAGCAGCTCTGTGATTTGGTGTTTGACAGTAAAATGCATCATGGAGTCAGAGTTGACTTGGACATTGAAAGATTCTGACACGTCTTTAAATTGATTTTATGAATGAACTGAATTAAAGTGTTAGCATTTTGTTTGTTTGTTTATTTGGTTTCAGGACAAAACAAACAACAAAGTGGTGTTTTTATTTTTGTGTTTCTGTCTTCAGTGTCATCACAGTTTTGTTGAATCAAAATGTTTTACAAAAATAAAAACAATTTAAATAATCTATTGAAGCTGTTAGCATTAAAAAATAAAATAAAAAAGATTCCTCCTTTTCAAAATAAAAGCCTGTCCTTCCTCCACAGAGGCGACGACGATGGCTGACCCTCAGCTGTGCTACATCCTGGATGGCTTCCTGGGTCTGTACGGCCTCATCATCACTGGCATGTTCATCAAAGAGAAGGTATTTCATTTTGAAAGGACTTCCTGCTGACGTCACTTCCTCTTCCTCACTCTGACAGTCTTTTATTTTGTTAAACTGTTTGCAGTTCTTTAGGAGCAAAGCAAAGCCGACCGAGGAGAGCATCTATAGCGTGAGTCCACACTTCCTAGTGTCACTTCCTGTTAGTTTTTCACAGTAAAAGTTGATGATGTGTAACTATGTCATGACGATGATGTGTTCAGGATCTGCAAGGTCAAGACACTGCAGGTTACGCCCCGCTGATGAGGGATCCTGAGAAAGCCAGAGTGAGTTGTGTTCTCCTACATTTATATCTCTATGGTTTCTGTATCTGCTGGGTGTCTGCAGCAAATGCTCTCTGCTGGTTCTACGAGGAACGTTTACGTTGTCGACTCCTGACCAAAGGACAGGAAGTACCAACGCTGCCTTTATGACCTCAGGGTCCATCCACGGTTCTCCCAGGGACCTCAACATGAGATCTAAGATCCATGAAATGATGAAAACTCTGAGTCAGACTCAGGAACCTTTAAAGACCTGAAGACAGAACGCTGACAGACCCCTGCAGGTACCCTTAAATGTTCTCGAACCATAACTGAGACAGACCTCTAACTGAGACAGGTCTCTAACTGAGATAGGTCTCTAACAGAGACAGGCCTCTAACTGAGACAGGCCTCTAATTGAGATAGGTCTCTAACAGAGACAGGCCTCTAACTGAGACAGGCCTCTAATTGAGACAGGTCTCTAACTGAGACAGGGTTAAAACATGGAGGCTGTGTGTCATGAGAACTTGTGTGTGATGAGAACATGTGTGTCATGAGAACATGAGTGTCATGAGAACATGTGTGTGATGAGAACATGTGTGTCATGAGAACATGTGTGTGATGAGAACATGTGTGTGATGAGAACATGTTAGAACATGATGCTTTGTGTTGTAGAACCGCAGGACGACGGACGAGGGCCACTACGCTGTGAGTTTACATTCATTAAACCAGTTCAATCTAAACATGAATTTGTGGACGAATCCCAAACTGATGTTTGTTCTCTCAACGTTCAGCGTCTCAACAAAACTGGCGATGGCGAATACAAAGAACTTCCTGCCACCAAACGAGAGGTCGGTCTGATCACGCACACAACGTGTCTGTGAGTCATTGATCAGATATTGATTATTGATGATTGTTGATGTTTGTGTTTCAGCATCGGAGGAAGAACGACCAGGTGTACCAGGTGAGTTCAGTCTATCATCATCATCATCACCTTTGTCATCATCATCATCATCATCAATAATAACGTTTTCCATGTTCCAGGGTCTGAGCTCCGTCACCAGAGACACCTACGACTCTCTGCAGATGCAGCAGCTTCCTCCTCGCTAACGCATCACTTCCTGTCAGCCTCACTGCTGTTTCACCATCACCATGACGATAAACAGTTTGTGTTTACTCAGATGATCCCAAAACAAACAAACAAACAAACAAACAAACAGAAATCTGTTTTTATTGTCTCAGCTTTATCCTCATAAGGATAACCATACCCCCCCCCCCCCCCCCCCCCCTCAAAAAAAGTCCCGTAGTTTCACCTTAGTTGAAAAAACAAACAAACAAACAAAAGGTATTTAAGGTAAGTTTACTTCTTAAAACCCCTTAACCTCTGCAAAACACCTTAAATACTCACAATTAATTTATCCATCAGGTTTACTCCCAAAAAGCCCCTTAATTTTCACCTTAATTAAAAAAAGAATGTCCTTTTGAAAAATCCCTTAACCTCTGCTGAATACCATTAAAACTCCTTAAAATTAATCTGTCCACCATTTTACACAAAATAAAGTCCTTAACTTTCACCTTAATTGAAAAACATCCTCCCAAAGGATGTTTATTTCTCAAAAACCCTTTAACATCTGCAGAATACCTTAGAAACACCTTGCAATTCATTTATCCATCAGGTTCCTCCGAAGAAAAAGTCCCTTAGTTTTCACCTTAATTAGAAAAAAAAAGAATGTCCTTTCAAGGGATGTGTACTTCTCAAAAACCCCTTAACCAATGCAGAACACCATTAAAACTCTTAACAATTAAATGTATCCATACATTCAGATTTAACCTTTAGTAAATGGTTAAATACTGAATAAAAAACCCTTAACCTCGGCAGAATACCTTAAAATGATTCACAGTTAACCTGCAGTAAAGTATTACATACTGACTTTAAAAGAAAAAAAAAAAACTTAAGATTTTATTAGATGTTAAATTGTGTGCTGTTTTCAGCTGAAAGGTTTTATTAAGTTAAGGTTTTAATTAAGATAAGGACTGGACTAATGAGATGAGTGAAAATAATAGATAAGTTAAGGGGTTGTTACAGATGATCTTTAAATGAACCTTTATCGATCTTTGATCAAACGATTTGTTGTAACATCTAATGAAGGATTCTTCTGTTCGCTGCGTCTGTTCGCTGCGTCTTGAAATCATTTAATGTTAATAACAGAGTTTGTCGGTAAACAACAAACACAAAGTGTATAAAACGGATGTGAGTGTAAAAACTTAAATAAAAAAAAGAAACCTCAATATTGTACATTAATACTTTTGATACTTTAATCTTTGACACACTGAAAATTTTTATCTGAAATTTCTCCAAAGTCCCTTAAAGGTTCACCTCCTGTTGTTGTTGTTGTTGTTGTTTACAGACAGAGACTTATCAGCTGTTTGTTTTTTATCTTGTCTCTGTTTCTTTAGTTTGATAACTAAAAATCTGGAGCGACTTTGATGTTAAAATAATAAATGCAGTTAAAAATATAAACTGTAAGTAAAGACAAAGATTCTACTTCCTGCTGCTTTTCAAAATAAAATCATTTTATTACAGCTCATTTTCATGTGATCGCAGCAGAAAAGTGAATTAAACAGATCCAATAAAAAATGAAAATGAGCAGCAGTAAATTAATTTGAGAATAATGATGTCACGGTTTATTTCTTCTGTGTTGATGAACTTTTTTCTGAGATGCTGCAGCTTTGAGATTTGACTGTAAAACTAAAAATAACGCAGCGCGGCCTGAAGTTTGTTTTTTATTTTTATTATGTTGCTTTGACTTTTTATTTTTGTGTTGATGAGTATTTGCCTTGAATGATGTCAGCAGCCGTCACCAAAATCTGAATTTATACTGAAATATTCAGTCGTTGTTTTTGTTGTTCTGATATTTTCCTGAGAATTTTGTCCTGAATGAAAATTGAGCTTCATGTTTGTGCTGTAAGAGCTTTTTTCTGATTTTAAAATGTCTCAATAAATATTCTTATTAAAGCAGAAGAGTGTCACTTTTACACACTCAAAGAAATATCTTATAAACATAATGATAAATAACAAACAGAGTTTAATGTTTGTTTCATGCGTTTACTCCATCTGTTTACTGTTAAAGTCCAGGTGACGTCACTAAGTGATTTTCAATACGGTTTTAAGGGGATTTAAATATATGAAGGTATTTTTGATCCAGTCTTTTATGTATTGGTTAATTTTCACCCCAGGTGTGTTTACCTCTTAAAAAAAAGACTTAACCTCTGCAGAATACCTTTAAAACATCTTAGAATTCATTTATCCCTAAATTCACACTTGATCCAGAGTTAAGTATTAAATACTTAACAAAACCCCTAACCTCTGCAAAATACCTTGAAAATAAATTCATACTTAACACACAGGACAGTATTAAATATGGACCCTTAAAAAGATCACCATCTCATATTTATATATGTATTTAACCTTTAAGGGAATGTGTGGGTTAAGGGAAAACCTTGTCTACTTCAATTGTTCATGAGTTGCTTTTGTAACAAAGTTAAGGGTCATATTAAGGGACCTTAGATAAACATGTTTTTTATTTTCATAATGTGTAAGTTAAGTGGAAACTCAATTTATGTTGTTGTTGTTTGACGGTTTTTATAGAAAAACAAATTTTCATTGTCAGTTTCCGCTCGTAGTTTTATTTTGAACAGAATGAGCGGAAGTTACGTAGCTGTACAGTTTCCGCCCATTAGCTCATTAGAAACAGCTGGTTAGCATTTGATGCTATGAGGTTAGCAGGCTCGCAGTGTCTCTGCTGTGAATTAAAATGGCAACTGAAACAAACCGTTAGCATCGATGCTAAAGTACCAACAATGTGCTGTGATTAATTAACCCGCCAATTGTTAACTTCAGCGGCTAACGTGCTAAAAACCAGCCGGGTTGCTAACGGCTAACAGTTAGCCCCGCTAGCTCCCACAACAACAACAACAACAACAGCGACACCGCAGCTGCAGCTCGTTAGCATCCCGCACAACTTCACCGCAAACAAGCGCCAGCTTCAAACATGGAGACAAACGCACCGAAGAGACGAGACAACAAGAAGTCTCTGCGCGTGAAGGTGATCAGCCTCGGAAACGCCGAGGTCGGAAAGGTGAGTCACGAGCACTTTATTTATTTCACACCAAACCTCATTCAGAATTCAACTGATTTTAGTTTCCTGTCAAACCAAAGCTCGTTCAGAATTCAGCTGATTTTAGGGCAGGGTGTCCGAGCTGGGATAAACCGATGAAACTTTTTATTTTAGAGTCAGCTAATTACTCATTTATGTTAAACGGTGGTAAAATCTAAAGTTAGCTTCGATGCTAAACGTTCCTGCTGCTCTCTGTATCCGTTTATGGCCTTGTTAAAGGCGTTCCGTCTGACACCAGAGTCCGAATAGAAATTACTTTATTTAATGATTCCTACCTGATAGCTAATAACTCACGCGCAGTTTCACATTAATCAAGATGTATTTGGGCAGATTATCGTGTTCTGTGCAATTCGGCTCATAAATTACGTATTTAAACTGATTAATTAGTTTCTCATTTTGCTGTAGTGCTAGAAGAATAAAGACGACAGTGGCTGGGACGGAGCAGGCTAACACATTAAAATGATGATGTTATAATAAAGCAGTGAGTGCTGTGTGTTTATACTGTGAGCCGAATGTGTCAGCAGGACTCAGTGATTCTAAAATATTCTTCAAATTACGCTTTAATTATCTGTGTTTGTGCGTGAAAGCAATGTACCTTTAAATGCAATGCTTATACTATGAAGTTCAGCTTTGAAATGATTTAACTTTGTGATGTTTATTCTGCTGTGTTGATTTAAAACAGTTTAACATGGCTTGTTACTGTGAGCTGAATTCACCAACAGAAAGTTAGGATTTTAAAATAATTAGAAACAAAGCTTTGACACTCAGAGGTTTATCTTGTTTTTAAGTTTCCCTTTAAACAGTCAGATCTTGGCTGAAATTTGGCGGACGTGTTTCCTGTTCAGATCAAACCGAGACTGAAATAATCAGCTCTCTGTGACGTCACTCCTGCTGCCGTCACTCAGGTGTGCACTTTTAAATTGAAGGATCTCTGAATGGAGTCTGGTCATTTTAAATCCACTTAACGTTTCAGAGCTGCATCATCAAACGCTACTGCGAGAAGAGGTTCGTCCCCAAATATCTGGCCACCATCGGCATCGACTACGGCGTCACCAAGTAAGTTCATCCACCGCACGCCTCATACATCACAGCTGTACGTCAGAAGTGTGTGATGATGTCAGCGGCGTGTGTTTCCTGTGGTCAGAGTTCAGGTTCGAGACCGAGAGATCAAGGTGAACATCTTCGACATGGCGGGTCATCCTTTCTTCTACGAGGTGAGTCGCTCTGTTGTATTCATGTTTATAGGGTGCATTTAAACACACTTAAAGACTCAGGTTCTTCAAGAAGCAGTTTAGGAGAGGGCCAACGCTCCAGCTAGGACAACTGCAACATAGCAACCCTCAGTAACTTGGAAGGAAATGAATAAACTTGGTCCCAAAAAGAGCAAGTAATGAAGTGAATCTTCATTTGAGACTGATCAAACATTAAGGAGGTGGGAACAGGACTACACTGATTTGTGTGCTTGTAGAAATCCTTCTCTATTGGGCCGTCTGTTTTTAACTGAAAGCGATAACTTGAGAGATGAGCTCGAGTGTGGGATGAGGAACGCTGCATGTTGTCTCTCTTCAGAGGAGGTGCAGAGGCTGGGAGATGGAGCTGGGAGATGGAGCTAAGTTAAATAAAGCTGTGGGTGTAGAGGAACTTCCAAATCAGGTCCTCAAATATGCTGAATACTTTACATTGTTCATTTCACAACTATTTTCAGTGCAGTATCGTTCCATCAGTGTGGAATAAGTCTATAATCAAACACATCCCTAAATCTGCAATCTCAGATGATCCCAGAGGTCCGTCAAACCACAGAGCTGTAAGTCTGATCAGCACAGTATACGTTATATTCAGGTGTCTGTTCAGAGCCTTGTGGAGTGTTGGTGGATGAACAGACTGGATTTAGGAGAAACAGGGCTTGTATTGATCATATAGTCAGAGCCAGACTCCAAGAAGGCTGAAACACAAAGCTTTTGATGGTCAACAGAGATCTCCTGGAGTATAAATGATTGTGTTCATTGATGGTGAACTTTACAGTGCTGTTAAAGCTCTGTACAAAGTAAACAATGTCAGGACTGGCTGGTGTCCTCCACAGTCTGGAGCAAGGCAGGGAGGTGTGCTCTCCCCTACTGTATCAGTGAGTTAGCTCTAGACGTGAAGCAGGCCGACCTGGACGTACCAAGTGATGATTTGAATTAAGTGTTGTGTTATATGCTGATGATGGTGTTCTACTCGCTGAAAATGAGATTAATTCACCAGAAGTGCTGAACATCATGAGTTCATGGTGTGGTCAATGGTAACTTGCCATCAGTAGTAATAAAACTCAGATTATACATTTTAGAAGACGTCGTGAGCAGCAGAGCGACCACACGTCTGTTTGGATTCAGGCCCTTAAAGTATGTGACTTCATACAAACATCTTGGTCTCTAATGGAAACATGACCGTCTCTCTGGCAGAGTCAGCAGAGCTTTAGGGTCTGTAACAAGTCAAATAAAATAGTGTCCCGACCTTGGGTTTTTGACATCTTCAAAACTTTATGAATCAGTGGTCGGCTCAGGTTTATTTTATGCAGCAGGTGCATGTGGTTTTAAAGATGACCCTGACAGTAATGCTGGTCAGACCCAAGCCATGAGGAGCTTTCTCTGCTGAAGGGGCTGCTGAAGGGGACGAGGGATGGGTGTTGTGTCTTGTGAAATAGTTCAGATGTGAACGGCCTTGTTCAGTTGCCAGAGGAGAGTCTGACCAGAAAGATCTTTAACTGGGATAGACTCATAATCACCTCTGGGCTCAGGAGGTTTCTGTGTTGTTGTCGTTTTGAGATTTAAATTGTATATTTAGGATCAATGTGCAGTGTAATGTAAATATAGTGAAAGAAAAACTAGTTAATATTCACAATGAACGATGGAAAGACGAGATCTGATCCAAACCAAAGTTCAGAGACTACGTTCAGACACCTCCACAATGTGCTTCACCACCGATCATGTGAGGAGACAGCTCATGAGACTCCACTCAAGCAAGGCTGCAGGCCCTGATGGTGTCAGCCCCAGGGTGCTCAAAGCCTGTGCCCCCCAGCTATGTGGAGTACTTCAGCATGTCTTCAACATGAGCCTGAGTCTCCGGAGGGTCCCCATGCTGTGGAAGACATCCTGCCTCGTTCCTGTGCCAAAGACGCCGCGTCCCAGTGGCTCCAAGGACTACAGACCCATGGCATTGACCTCCCACATCATGAAGACCCTGGAGAGACTTGTCCTGGAGCAGCTCCGGCCCATGGTCCCGCCACTCTTGGACCCCCTCCAGTTTGCCTACCAGCCCCGACTTGGAGTGGAGGACGCCATCATCTACCTGCTCAACCGCGTCTACGCCCAACTGGACAAGCCGGCGAGCACTTTGAGAGTCATGTTGTTTGACTTCTCCAGTGCGTTCAACACCATCCGTCCAGCTCTACTGGGTGACAAGCTGACAGCTATGCAGGTGGATGTCTCTCTGGTGTCCTGGATTGTAGACTACTTGACTGGCAGACCACAGTACGTGCGCTTGCAACACTGTGTGTCAGACAGAGTGGTCAGCAATACCGGGGCCCCGCAGGGGACTGTCCTCTCTCCCTTCCTCTTCACCCGCTACACCACGGACTTCAGCTATTGCACTGAGACCTGCCATCTTCAGAAGTTTTCTGATGACTCTGCCATAGTTGGATGTATCAGCAAGGGTGATGAGGATGAGTACAGGGCTGCTGTGGATAACTTTGTCACATGGTGTGAGCAGAACCATCTGCAGCTCAACGTGGCAAAGACAAAGGAACTGGTGGTGGATTTGAAGAGGACCAAGACACCGGTGACCCCGATCTCCATCCATGGGGTCAGTGTGGACATTGTGGAGGACTATAAGTACCTGGGGGTCCACATTGACAATAAACTGGACTGGTCTAAGAACACTGACGCTCTCTACAGGAAGGGCCAGAGCCGTCTCTATTTTCTGAGGCGACTGAGGTCCTTCAACATCTGCTGGACTATGCTCAGGATTTTTTATGAGTCTGTGGTGGCCAGTGCTATCCTCTATGCTGTTGTCTGCTGGGGCAGCAGGCTGAGGGTGGCGGACGCCAACAGACTTAACAAACTGATCCGCAAGGCCAGTGACGTAGTGGGAATGGCGTGTGACTCTCTGGTGGTGGTGTCAGAGAGGAGGATGCTGTCTAAGCTGCGAACTATCTTGTAGTGCTGGGCGGTATGATCAAAAATTTATATCACGGTATTTTTGAAACTTATATCGGTATCACGGTATATCACGGTATTTTTTTTTTTTAATGCACCACTGGGTGTTAACCACATTTTTTAATGATTTAGAGAGGAATTACTGCAGTAAATTGGCTTAGAATGGCCTATTTTACTGTCATGAGGAGTGAATATTGTAGAAAAACATTAATGGCCACACTAGTATTGATACAGGTTTGCATGGCCCTACAAAATAATGATGTTTACAAAGAGGTGGCACTCATGAGGTCTGTACTACCAAGGAGGCTCAACACAGCCAGGCTTTGTGTTCATGTTCTGGCTTAACAAAACCTAAAGCCCCTAAACAGAGTTAAACAGTATCATGAAGGTGGTTATCAACTTGGTTTGTCCAGTCCAGCTCTCAGCTTTGTGCTCGTTCACATAAAAAGAGGTGTTTGGCGTCATATGATTCTACTTCCGCACATGGTCGCTGATTTCAGCCAAGAGGAGCAGGTTGTTTTAATGGAGAGAGTATGAGCGATATAAAAAAGCGTGATCACAGCCAAAAGCAACACTGTTGCTGCAAATATGATAATTAATAATAAGTAAAGAGAGGAGGCTGATTTTAATTTCTGACAGCTGAACATTGAGGTACTTTTAAATACGAAGCTTTATCCATTTAAACAAAATAAACTAGAGCAACAACTGTCATTTTTAAATTGTGTTTTATATTGTTTTCATATATTTTACTGATCAATTATAGAATGAGTGTGTTTTATTGAAAGTGAGGCTGGGTGTGCGTATGAATATACAGTGAACTTTTTAGGTGCTGTACAGTAAATCTCATAGCCTATTGTCTCTGTACAATGACAACAAAGACCTTTGTAACTGTGAAAATACCATAGACCTATTCAAGATTTGTGTTTGGGCAACACTGCCATATAACAGGCCAAACACTGAAATTAATTTATTCATGGCCACATCAAAGTGAAATGATGAACTTTACTGATTACCTATCTGATTATCTGTAATGCTGCGAGCGCACGACTTGTTTCAGTGTCCACTGGACTTTCAAAGTAAAGGTTACGCCAGCTCCAAACGCGCTAAATTGTGAAACAGCGGCGCTTTTATAGCTGATTTTAAGATTAAACTCTGAACATAACCTGGTCGGGACCAGGCTATGAGCTAAGCATAAGTTACCATGGTGATCTAGCCAGGTTAAAAGAGAGCCACCTTCGTGACACTGAAAACTCTGGCTTTAGACTCAACATACCTCGCTGACCCGTTAATCTCGCTTCGTAGTACACAAGTGAAGGAATCAATACAAACGCGTCTGTGAGTGACATCTGACTCGTCTTTTCTCTTGCAGTGCCACTGCCAACGTTACCTGCAGACGTGGAGGACGCAGATCTTAGTTTCATGCATTCTTGATATTCCAGGACATGTTTGTGCCTGAGGTGATGAAGCATATTGCTGTGTTGCCTCCTGCAGCTAGAACTTTAGCCCGACATTTTAAGATAACTGTTGTTTGATCGACGGCGAGTTTTGTAAAACCGAAGAACTTCCAAACAACAGACACGGCTCCTCTTTTCGGTACAAGTTCTTCTGTGTCATTTTCTACTTGTTCTCTAACTTTAGTTTCGGAGCTTTCACTGTTTTTATCCACATTCTTAACTCAACAGCTCACCGCTGTGCTTTACATCACCTTGCTTAGTGCACCTGCAAAACAGTCCCCCCCCACACAATGTCCCGCGGCGCTACATTCCGCCGCTCGGCGTTCCCAACGTTGTGTACGCTACATACTCACCGGTATTGCGGTATATGAAAAATTCATATCATAAACAAAAAAAACACCGGTATTCGGTATTAACCGGTATACCGCCCAGCACTACTATCTTGGACAATGTCTCACACCCACTCCACCATGTGCTGGTTGGACACAAGAGTTCTTTCAGTGGGAGACTCATACCACCAAAATGCACCACTGAGCGCCACAGGAAATCATTCCTGCCTGTGGCCATCAAACTGTACAACTCCTCCCTCTGAGTTGCCCTTGGACTGTTTCACCACTGTCACCAACTCACAATAAATTATTACATATTTATTCCTAAATAATCCGTGCAATAACTGACTATATTGTTCAGTCTGTATATAAGGTTCCTGTATATATTGTAAATTATGTTGTGTGGTCTCTACATATATTTTGTAAATTATCTTCTTATATTTCTTATATATTTACTTCTGTTTGCACTATATCTTATTTCTACACTTGTCTATATCTTCTTCTTTTTACACTTGTAAAGAGCACCTGTAACGAAAACAATTTCCCCTTGGGGATCAATAAAGTATTTCTGATTCTGATTCTGATTCAGATCAAAGTGGGCTCCGTACAGAACATTATGTACCTTTAAATTTGAAGAGGGGACAGTTGTGTCCTGGTAAGAACTGGTGCCCTTCCTCTGGCTACTGAAGCAGGCAGATAGAAAGGCATCGTACATGTGTTCTTTGTGACCTTGATGTTGTTGAAGATCATTTTCTGTTTCATTTTAAGTCATTTAAGAAAACATCTGTTTGAAAAATCCTGATTTACTTTGGTTTCACCGAAGGTGAGATGTTGCGTTGGCTTTTTAATGAGGAGCCGTTGCCTTGACAAGACTTATAGAAAATGTCTGGCACTGACGACGGAGAACGTCGTACCCAACATTAGGGCTGCAAAGATTAGTTGACTAATCGATGACTAATGGACTATTAAAATAATCGGTGACTATTTTAGTAGTCGACTAATCGGTTTGAGTCATTTTTCATAGAAAAGTACTATAAAAGTACCCCAAATACTCTTATTGCAGCTTCTTACATTCAAATATTGGCAGCTTTACACACTCTCCCATGACAGTGAACTAAAACCCTTTGGCGTGAGTACGAAACAAGACATTAGATGACATCATTTTGGGGTTTGGGAGAGACAGACCGACATTTTTCACCATTTTAACAAGTTTTTTGATAAAATGACTAGTCGACTAATCGAAGAAATAATCGACAGATTAGTCGACAATGAAAATAATCCGTTAGTTGCAGCCCTACCCAACATGACGAGATGTTTCTGTCCTGGAACATTTGTTTTTCCTCGTGGACGTGTTGTTGTTGATCTGTCATGTGACCGTCCAGGCTGTTGTGGGGTTAGTGTCTTGCCAGCACATATGGGCACGGCTCCACTTGGTGCAAGACACCTGAATAAATAAAAATCAATCAGTCAAACAAACAAATAGAGCGCAGGTGTGTAAGGGTTAAAATGACGGCTGCTTCTTCTTCGTTGGTGTGTCAGGTGCGTAACGAGTTCTACAAGGACAGTCAGGGCGTGCTGCTGGTGTACGACGTGGGCCTCAGGGAGAGCTTCGACGCCCTGGACAGCTGGCTTGGCGAGATGAAACAGGAAATGGGCTCTCAGGCCAACATGGACAGCATCGTGTTTGTCGTCTGCGCCAACAAGGTGAGAGCGAGCTGTCTAATCAGACACCAGAGATCAGGGCTGAAACACAGGTGTAACTCTGACTCCTCCCTCTATCAGGTGGACCTGATAAAGCGGCGGGTGGTGGACGAGGGGGAGGGGCGTCTGTGGGCGGAGTCCCGAGGGTTCCATTACTTTGAGACATCTGCACAGAGCGGCGAGGGGATCAACGAGATGTTCCAGGTACGTAAACAAACAAACAAACAAACAAATAAAACAGGTGTGTTTTAGTGAACAAACAAAGAGGTGGTGTTAAAGGATGGTGTGTGGTGTTTGGTCTCTCAGGCATTTTTCTCCTCCATCACCGACATGTGTGAGAACGGCGGGAAGCGTCCGGTGTCAGAGGTCAGCGTCGGCTTCACCAAAGAGCAGGCCGACACCATCCGACGGATCCGGAACAGCAAGGACTCATGGGATATGCTGGGGGTCAAACCTGGCGCCACACGGTCAGTTCACGTCTACACGAACGTGTATTTAAAATGTATAAAACATGAAACTACAAACACATGATTCACAAAACTGCATATTAATAATAATAATAATAATGCATTTTATTTGTTAGGGCGCCTTTCACGGCACTCAAGGTCGCCTTACAGTAAAAGCATACAAATACAGCACACAGTAAAAAACACAACATAAAAATACATTCATTTAAAATACAATAAAAATGGTGGGCAAAACAACAAAAACAGTGCAGTGGATCAGGTGGAGTGGGCAAGTCTGAACAGATGAGTTTTGAGTTTGGATTTGAATAAACTGACAGATGTGGTGTTACGGAGGTCAAGGGGGAGTGAATTCCAGAGCTGGGGAGCAGAGCGGCTGAATGCTCTGCTCCCCATGGTAGCCAGGTGGGCAGGGGGAACGGAGAGGTGGATGGAGGAAGAGGATCTGAGTGTGCGGGCTGGTGTGGCAATGTGGATGAGGGCAGAAAGGTATGGAGGGGCAAGGTTGTGAATGGCCTTGAAGGTGAGCAGTAAAATCTTACATTGGATACGGTGAGTGATGGGGAGCCAGTGGAGCTGCTGGAATATTAGCACGTCATTTTACCCAGAAGGACCTGCTCCTGGATCAATCAACCAATCACAGCCCTCTGACATCATCAGTGTGCTGCTCCTGTGCCTCCTCAGCGCTAAGCTAGTTCTACAAAGTGAAGTTACAACTGAACACAACCCTTGAAACTACTGCAGGGTTAGCCATTAGCTCGCTAACTAGGTTAGCTATGCTAATGAGTAACCTCACCAACACGCCAACATGTTGTTCATTAACATTACGAGGAAGGATGATGTCATTTCATGTAGTGATTAACATACTCGCCTTTTCGAAAGCGTACTTGTTAGCTTAGCATACTTACGTAGCAAGCTAACTCACCAACATTCTAGCATTTTAGAAGGCTTATGGTTAGCTTAGCATACTTACTTACAATGTACGTTGGTTCCCACTTCCTGTTTGTTTCCAGGGAGGAGGTGAACAAGGAGTACAGGAAGTTGATGACCTGTTTGATGTTTACTTACTGTCTTCAGTCTAACGTTGGTTCCCACTTCCTGTTTGTTTCCAGGGAGGAGGTGAACAAGGCATATAGGAAGTTGGCGGTCCTGTTGCACCCGGACAAATGTGTGGCCCCTGGCAGCGAGGACGCCTTCAAGGCGGTGGTGAACGCTCGCACGTCGCTGCTGAAGAACATTAAATAACAGCGAGCGGAGCCTGACTGGACTGACCAATCACACGCAGCCGTACCAACGCTGCTCAGTGATTGGTCCGTTTATGGAGCGTTAATGTGCCATGTTGCTCGCCACAGTGCTGTTTGCCAACGTCACGTCCTGTCATCACCTGTTTCTAACTTATTTATGACCTTTGACCTCTGAACTGGTTCCTGTGTCCATGTAGGAGGAATGTACGGAGGACGATTAGTGCCACATATGGATTAAAATGTTACCTCGGAGATTAACGTCAAAACTCTGAAATATTACTGGTTTATTACACGAAGAGAAAACGTTCAGTATTTATAAATTATCCAATAAAATTTAGATCAGAATTTTTTTTTTCTCAAAATAAGTAGTCAAATTTAAAATCTGAATTCTCAGATTGAAGTCCTTTTTTATCATTAGTGAGAAATTGAAACTTAAATGTTGGAATTTAAAAAAAAAACTGTCGTAATTCTGAAATTAAAGTCAGAACTTTCAGATTAAAATCAGTATTTAAAAAAAATTTAAATTAAAAATTTAAATTATTAAAAGAAAAACTTCACAAAATTTTGTTTCTTACGTCACAACTCTGGAATTAAAGAAAGGTTGTAATCGTGACAAAAGAGAGATTAAATTAGGAGATTAAATTCAGATTATTTCAGGGTGTTAAATATAAAAAGAGAAAAATGTTGTTTGGATGAAAAGCTGTAAAAATCGTAATTCTCAGATCAAATTAAAATTTTGAAATATCACAGTTTTGATTTTTTTTCTCTTCAGAATTCTGACGTTAATCTCAAACATTAGTTTCACGTGGCTTTTGTCTGTTTCTGTACATTGATCTGAGGTTTTCAGTTTGGCGTGTGTGTGTGTGTGTGTGTAGCTGGTCTCGTGTTGATGACATCATCAGAGCGGCGGGTCAAAGCCCGACAGGTTAACTCAAAGATGTGAACAAACGTCTGACCCGTCACGTTATAAAAGTTTTTATTAATGTAATCTCCACGTTCAAGTTTTTAACATCTGGATGCCAAAATGTCAAAAAGTGTCAGAAAATCAAAATTAATTTTTATTATTAAAAACTTTTATACTTTTCATGACCTGTGTCCTCAGCCCATGACATCACCAAACTCCATTCAAACCCTGAGTGATGATTGGTCAATGCAGCCAAGAGTGTTCCCTCTTTTAGTTCCCTCAAACTGCCATCCAGTTCCCAGTTTTATTTTTTTAATTTATTAATTTACTGACTGACTCAAACTGACAGTTTACACCGTGCTCTGCATTTTACATTTTGCACTTATCATTTATTTTTCAACTCACGGGACAAATTAATTCCCTCAAATTGATAATTTAGTCTGTCTTTTTTAGTTCTGTTTACAGAGTTCATTTCTTGAAACTGTTCCCTCGTCTAAAGCATTTTGTGTGTCACATTATAATTACTATTTCTTCCTTAAGTGAGAAACTTGTTCCCTTAACTGACCAATCTTCTCTAAGGCAATTTTTTCTTTAATCAGCATTTTTTCCTTCAGATTTAATGTTTTTCTCTTAAGTGATTTGTTCCCTCAAGTTAAGCATTCATGTGTCAAATAATATTTCCCGTTTTTCACTAAAGTTTAAAAAAACAACAAAAAAAACGTGTTCCCTCAATGGACAAATCTTAAAAAGTGATTAGTTCCCTCAGTTTTTTTTCTCTTGAATTAGTGATTTGTTCCCACAAGTAAAAAATGTGTGTGTGTCAAATTATAAGTCCTGTTTTCTTCCCTTAAATGAAGAATATGTTCCCTTAAGTGACTCATGGTATAAAATGACTGGTTCCATCAATGTGGTAATTAGTTCCCTCAAAAGGAATTTCTCTCTTGAATTAGTTATCTGTTCCCTCAAGTTATAAAAAGTGGCATGTCAAATTAGCCCTTTATTTTACTAAATTGAAGAACACGTTCCCTTAAGTGACTAATCTTCTACAAGTTGATTTTTTTTAATTAGCATTTGTTCCCTCAAATGTATTGTTTGTCTTTAGTGATTTGTTCCCTCAAGTTAAACATTCATGTGTCAAATTATTCCTTTTTTCCCTTAAATGAAAAACAAGTTCCCTTAACTAACATGTATTATTAAGTGATTGGTCCATCAAACTGGTAACTAGTTCCCCCAAATCTAGTATTTTCTCTCTAATATGTAATTTGTTCCCTCAAGTAAGACATCTGTGTAACAAATTAGAATCCCTTCGGTTTTTCTTACATCAAAAACATGTTCCCTTAACTGACTAATTCTTACAAAGTGATTGGTTCCATCAAACTGGTAATTAGTTCCCTCAAATTGAATTTTTTGTCTCTTGTATTAGTCAGTTGTTCCCTCTGATGATTTGTGTTACAAATTATTATTCCTGTGATTTTCCTTAAATGAAAAACATGTTCCCTGAAGCAACAAATCTTATCAAGTAATTAATTCCCTCAGATTGAAGTTTTGTTCCTCATTAATTAGTGATTTGTTTTCTTGTTCGTGGCCTCAGATTTGTTCCCTTACATATCTTTTCACCTTGAAGCCCCTCCTTCTCCAGAGTGTTTTAATATTTTAAGAATATTTGATATTGTTTCTAATTTGTGTCCTGATAACCCGTCGAACACTCTGTTCCCTGAACACATCACTCTGTTCCCTGAACACATCATTTTGTGCTGAAAGTTAAAAACAGAAAGTTGTTGTAAAGACGTAAAGAAGACGTGTGGGCCGGATCTTAACGTCATATTTGACGCTCTGAGCCTCTGTAGTTCATCACTGTAAACACGGTGACATCACTGACGAGCTCGTCTTTTTTTTTGTTTTCAATGTAACTGAGGCCTCGATGGAGTCTCTCTGTGGACGTCTGTCTGTCTCTCTGTGGACGTCTGTCTGCGTGTCTCTGTGTGGACGTCCGTCTGTCTGTGTGTCTCTGTGTGTTTGTAAAGTCAGTTAGCTTGTCATGCTAACAAGACGAGCTAACTGC
This sequence comes from Cephalopholis sonnerati, assembly GCA_019142605.1. Taxonomy (NCBI): domain Eukaryota; kingdom Metazoa; phylum Chordata; class Actinopteri; order Perciformes; family Serranidae; genus Cephalopholis; species Cephalopholis sonnerati. The sequence goes on from JAGQAX010000024.1 coordinate 2,170,477, forward strand.
GATTCTTAATGTTATGTTTATTTCCATAAAGTCTGTGTGGTTAATATTTATTTACCTATTTATATTATTATTATTGTTTATGAAGACGTGAATAAACATTTCTGTTGATGTGCCACTTGAGGTTTCAGCTGTTGTCCCTGAGCAGGTACGGAGACAGATAAGTGTCAGTATTACCTGTGTCAACAGAGCGACCACCTGTGTGTTAATGTGTCATCTGTAAATATGAAACTGCTTCCACTAATATAAGAATAATATTTTACACATGCAAAACAGATCTGCACACACACAACCACTTTCCAATAACGATTACAAAATGACTCGGTATGCGTTAAATAAAACTGAGATTGATCAGTATCAGTCTTAAAGTTGTAAATGTTTGGAAGATATTCACACGTTATTTATGTATTTGTAAATTATTTAAATGTATTTACAGATTTATTTATTTTTTTAATTTGTGTAATTTGTTTATGTATTTGCAGATGTGTTTTTATATTTATAAAATAGTTTTGTGCATAAACAGGTAATATTGACATTACCTCCGTACAGGAGAGGCAACAGTTGCTTAAAGTGACAGTACAGGATATTCATTGGTTCCAACACGTGTAAATGTTGATATTAATATTTAACACTTGTTTCATTTGATTTAAATTCTGATTAAACTGTTGAACATCAACACGTCAAACTAACGTCACTGTTAATATTTTTTTTTTTTCTGTATCAGTGGAAGTAGTTTTATATTTATAGATGACACATTAACACGGATAATATTGACACTGACCTGTCTCCGTACATCAACACAGTGACTGTCTCTGTCCTTTGCTGTCTTCTGAACCGTCTCTCGGCGCTCTGTAGGACGGACGGACATGTTACCGAGGTCCACTGGACATGTTGACAGTTTGGTCACGGTTCACTACCATCGTCCTCCGACACGTCAAAACTCTGAGAAACAACTTCCTGTTAGAAAATTAAAACAGTCACAGTCGCTGCTGAGCTGAGGTCTCATTTTGTTTGTGTTTATGTTTGTATGTGTTTACCATTGTTTACGATTTCCTTCATCTTATGAAGCACTTTGTCTCGTTGGCTTGACAAATAAAGTTTTTATTTTTATTATTTCTGCTTTGACAACGTAGCTGTTCTCACTCCGACGTGCTTTTGTTAGCTAAACATAACCAAGTGCTCCTGTCAGCTTTACATAACTACGTGCTTTTGTTAGTTATAATTAACTAACAAAAGTATCTGGTTATGTTTATATATGTATTTTTGTTAGCTAAACGTAACCACATGCTTTTGTTAGTCAAATGTAACCATGTGCGTTTTTTAGCTAAACATGACTGTGCACTTTTGTTAGCTAAATGTGACCACGTACTTTTGTTGGCTAAACATAACCACCTGTGTTTGTTAGTTAAATGTAACCACGTGTGTTTGTTAGCTAAACATGACCACCTGTGTTTGTTAGTTAAATGTAACAACGTGTGCTTGTTAGCTAAACATGACCACCTGTGTTTGTTAGTTAAATGTAACCACGTGTGTTTGTTAGCTAAACATGACCACCTGTGTTTGTTAGTTAAATGTAACCACGTGTGTTTGTTAGCTAAACATGACCACCTGTGTTTGTTAGTTAAATGTAACAACGTGTGTTTGTTAGCTAAACATGACTTTTGGTAGCTAAATGTAATCACGTCCTTTTGTTAGCTAAACATAATAACGTCCTTTTGTTAGCTAAATGTAACCACGTACTTTTGTTGGCTAAACATGACCACGTGTGTTTGTTAGCTAAACATGGCAATGTACTTTTGGTAGCTAAACATAACTATGTACTTTTGTTAGCTAAACATAACTATGTACTTTTGTTAGCTTAATATAATCTCGTCCTTTTATTAGCTAAACATGGCAATGTACTTTTGGTAGCTAAACATAACTATGTACTTTTGTTAGCTAAACATAACTATGTACTTTTGTTAGCTTAATATAATCTCGTCCTTTTACTAGCTAAACATGACGATGTACTTTTGTTAGCTTAATATAATCACGTCCTTTTATTAGACAAACATAACTGTGCACTTTTGTTAGCTAACCCTAACCACATGCTTTTCTTAGCTAAATGTAAACACTTGCTTTTGTTAATTCTGATAGAGAACCATGTCGTTGTTCTCCAAAGTAAAGGTAACACAACACGTCCGACATTCTGTGTTACAAGATGAATCTTAAACAGGAAGTGACGTAGGCTGGAGGTGGGCTTTAGGTAACTGATGAGTTTCAAACTGTTCCCTTTGATGTGAAATTTTGTCCTAAAATTAATTATTCATGTTGGCGTTAAAAAATTTTTTGTCAAATGTTAAATTTTATGAAGTGATTTAAGTTTTTCTATTTCTAAAGAATTTCTGTTTTATTTGCTAAAAGTCAGATTTTATTTTTATTATTTTATTTACTGAGATAAACAACAAGAACGTTTACATGACGACAGGATGTCACATCTGTTTACTGATTATTTTACTGCGTCTGTCCGAACACGACAAGGCTACTATATATTTATATAGCTACTGTTTACTTAAGTGTGTGATGCTGTGAGGAGCTGAGTGACATCATCAACATGTTACTACACTTTTATATTTTTACATCGGTGTGTCACAAACGTAAAACGACTCTCGTTTTAAAATGATTGGAGTCAGTTTTAAAAAGTGATTTAAATTCTTAGTGTTACAGACACATTTGATTTTTGTTAATGTTTACAGAAATATAAGTTAATACGTCAACGGCTTATTCATCGTAAACTAAAAAAACAGCAACTTCAATTCAGCCAGCATTAAAAACTGCAAAAATAACTTTAATACAATTTGAAACAAAGAAACAAGAAAATTTTCAATTATTAATTAAAAAAATATATTTACAGATTAAGAAAAGTAGTTATTTTTTATTTTACATCAATGAAAAAGACATTACATTTGACAGAAAATACATTTCTTTAAAAAGTGGTTAATTTAAAAAATAACTTACATTTAGAAAAAAATGTTAAAATTTTGAACTTTAAATGGCAAAAATGGAATTTGAAATGTTAAAACAAATAAGTGACAAACTCAGATTGTTAATTAAGATAAATACTAAACATCGCAGTAACTGAATGATTGAGACAGTTTTTTTATACGAAGCGTTTCATCACCACGTGTTGATGAATTACACAGTGACGGGTCATGAGACTGACTGACGTCTCTTTGGTCACAGTTTGACCTCCGTACCTCCTGACTGTCCGTCTGTCTCACTCTTGAGTCATCTGATGTGTCGATGATGCGTGTCCTTTCGTTGGACACCGTAAATGAACGTGTGAATGTGAATGTGTGGGTGAGTGTCCGCGTCTCACTGGTTCTTGTACGTGCACGTTTTACTGGGTTGTTTTTGACATTAAAGACAAAAAGACAAAAATCATTTGTGAGACTCCGCTCTGTCTCTGTGTGTCCTCATAACTCTGTCTCTGTGCCCTCATAACTCTGTCTCTGTGTGTCCTTATAACTCTGTCTCTGTGTGTCCTCATAACTCTGTCTCTCTGTGTCCTCATAATTCTGTCTCTCTGTGTGTCCTCATAACTCTGTCTCTGTGAGTCCTTATAACTCTGTCTTTGTGTGTCCTTATAACTCTGTCTCTGTGTGTCCTCATAACTCTGTCTCTCTGTGTGTCCTCATAACTCTGTCTCTCTGTGTCCTCATAACTCTGCCTCTGTGTGTCCTCATAACTCTGTCTCTGTGTCCTCATAACTCTGTCTCTCTGTGTCCTCATAATTCTGTCTCTCTGTGTGTCCTTATAACTCTGTCTGTGTGTCCTCATAACTCTGTCTCTGTGTGTCCTTATAACTCTGTCTCTCTGTGCGTGCTCATAACTCTGTCTTTGTGTGTCCTCATAACTCTGTCTCTGTGTGTCCTCATAACTCTGTCTCCCTGTGTCCTCATAATTCTGTCTCTCCATGTGTCCTTATAACTCTGTCTCTGTGTGTCCTCATAACTCTGTCTCTGTGTGTCCTTATAACTCTGTCTCTCTGTGTCCTCATAATTCTGTCTCTCTGTGTGTCCTTATAACTCTGTCTCTGTGTGTCCTTATAACTCTGTCTCTGTGTGTGCTCATAACTCTGTGTGTGCTCATAACTCTGTCTCTCTGTGTGTCCTTATAACTCTGTCTCTCTGTGTCCTCATAATTCTGTCTCTCTGTGTCCTCATAATTCTGTCTCTCTGTGTGTCCTCATAACTTATTTATTATTTATTTATTGTTTATTTGCAGTGTTTATTTATTTATTGTTTATTTGCAGTGTTTATTTGCAGTGTTTATTTGTTGTTTTTTGCATTGTTTATTTGTTTATTTGCATTGTTTATTTGCAGTGTTTATTTCTTTCATTTTTTATTTATTGATCTGAACTTCATCATCTTCTTTTTGGACCGATCGTGTTCACACACACACACACATACACACACACACACACACACACACACTAAACTGCACATGAACTACACACCAGCACAGTGACCTGGTTGGAGGTCGTCCAATCCCATCATGCACCTGAACACACACACACACACGATTAATGAATCCTATTAATGAGCGGCCGTTTGTCTCTGTTTCAGGGAGTCCTGTTGGGATTAACACACACGCCTCCACCTGTCTGTCTCCACCTGTCTGTCTCCACCTGTCTCCACATGCCGCCACGCTCTCCGTGTGTTTTCCATCTTTTTATTTTCGTTCTCACACGTTTGGATTTTAGACAAAGTGAAACCAGCTGCTGTGACCTCTGACCTCTGACCTGCGACGATGAAGAAGAAGACGTCTGATGAGTCGTGGACACCACAGATTTATTTAAGGAGGACAGATGAGACATGGTGGACGTCGGCCATTCAACAAACCTCATCTGAAAACAGGATCAACAGTCTGAAGGAGAAGAAGAAGACGGGAGCTGTCGGCCGGTCTGAATGAAGGACAGAAGTTTGGACAAACTTGAGACGTGGGTCACAAACGTGGACAGAAAACAAGACGAGGACAAAGAGGGACAGAAGAGGACACGAGTACGAGCTGACTGAAGAACAACAGGAAACAAAACAACGAGGCGAAACGTTCATGACGACACAAGTCAGAACAGAAACAGACTGAAACACTGTGAGATAACAAAAGAAGGAAATAAACAATTAACAACAAATAAACAACAACAGAAGAAGAAGAATGAGAGGAGGAGGAGGGAGGAGAAGAATGGAGTGATGGAATAAACGACTGGAATCATTCACTTCATCTGGACGACACAAACACCTGCAAATCTGCAGCAGGTACGTTCAACAAACAACAACAAACAATAACAATAACATTTATCCAAGAACACAAGGGAGGGGATTGTAAGATGCTAATGTTAGCATGTGTAGCTAACTGGCTTTTTTTGTTAGTTCAAAGGTTTCAAGTTAGCATATCATTAGCTAACTATGATTTCATGGAGTTAGGCTACATTAAAAAAACATTTAAAACAAATGTATATTTTGAAATTCATTCAGAAACCAAATAAAAAACACAAGATGACAAATATAAAATGCTACTGTTAGCATGTCCAGCTAACTGTTAGTTCAAAGGTTTCAACTTAGCATCTCATTAGCTTACAATTATTTTTGTAGGGTTTGCCTGCATTATAAAAAAAAGAAAAACATCCAGATTTACAAACATCAAAATAAATTTATCCAGAAAATAAAAATACCAGTGAAAATGTAAAATGTTAGTGTTAGCATGTCAAGCTAACTGACTTTTCATTAGTTCAAAGAATGAGTCAGCATATCATTAGCTAACTTATTTTGTAGAGCAAGGCTACATAAGAAACATCTGTTGCTTGAGAGTTTGTGCTGCGTGCTAACAGAGTTAAAGCTACTCTAAGTTAAACCGGAGAGCTAACGTTACACAATTAGCTTCATCCTGAAATAGTTTCCTTTTCTAAAAGTAGAAGAAGAAAAAAATTAACGTTAACTTTTATTTATCTGATGAGAGTTAGAACAATTTAACAGTTCACCCAGAATTTAATCAAGAACAATGTTTACTGTAGGAGAACGTAAACACTGAGAGGCAGAGCTAACAGCAGGAAGTATGCTTTAGAGACAGTTTGAACGTTTAAATCCCTGACAAATTATTTGTTCCGCTGTCGGGATTCGATCCGATGGTCCGAAAATGTTGTGAGAGTCTAGAAGAGCCGCACAATTAAATCTATTCATCACCATTCATGTTAGCGCAGCGACAAACAGGAAGTTAGCTGCTCAGCTAGATGAAGCCTCGAGTGTGTCTGCTCAAAGACCACACGGTGCAGGAGATCTGCTTGTCTTTATACAGGTAAAGTTAGAAGCTAAAGTTTTTATACGTCCACGGAACGGATAGCCGGGACAGGACGAATTATGTTTCAGGTTGTCCAACCTTCTGTACGTCTTATTCTCGTGAACGTGATGTCTGAAGAGCACCTCGAGGGAATTTCTAAAAATTTGGCACAAACGTCCACATGAGCTCAGTGATGAACCAAGTAGACTTTGGTGGTCAAAGGTCAAGAGTCACTGTGACCTTGTATCCATCTCAAGAACAACTTCAGGGAATTGTTGATGTTGAACTGATTAGAATTTTGTGGTTGTAGGTAAAACATCAAGGTCACTGTGACCTGGACCGTATCATTTTTGTAAACGTGGAACTAAGAAAAAGGAATGTCCTAAAATTTGTCACAAACGTCCACTTGGACTGAAGAATAAACTGATTAAAATGTTATGGTCAAAGGTCAAGAGTCACTGTGACCTTGTCTGTCTCATTCTTGTGAACGCGATATCTCAAGAACACCTTGAGGGAATTCTTCAAATGTGGCACAAACATCCACTTGAGCTCAGTGATGAACTGATTAGAATTTTGTGGTCGTTGGTCAAACATCAAGGTCACTGTGACCTGGACCGCATCATTTTTGTGAACGGGGAACTGAGAAAATTTTGAGGCAATGTCCTAAAATTTGGCACAAACGTCAACCGAGTCAAAAATTATTTGATAAGAATTTGGTGGCCAAAGGTCAGAGGTCACTGTGACATGATTTTGGCCACGACTGAAGAATTAATTTGCTCATCATGACCAAGTTCTTCTGTATGTGAAGCGTTCATGTTTTCAAACTGTCAGAGAAACCTGACGGGTGGGCGGAGTCAAACGGCCGCGAGGTGGTGATTCCAGTTTGGCTTCATGTGCCGCTGAACTACTGTCATAGAAATGAATGAGCCACTAACTCAGGGAGGCGGGGCTTAGCCATAGATGGGGGCGGAGCTTAGTGACGAGGCTGATCCAGTCGTATTGTTTACGTTGAAAGTGTTGAGATAATTCTGAACGATCCAGATGAACTCAATCTCTAATTAATGATAAACGATGATTAATGAACTTCCTGCTTAGCTGTCTTCAGGTGCAGCAGGTCCCGGCAGGCAACTGTGCTGAAACCTGATTGGATTAGCCCTGAAACCTGCAGCTGACCCAGGTCAGCGCCAGCCATGTGTTCAGGCCAGCTGTCCTGCTAAGAGGGCTCCCTGCATTTTGGCAGAGACACAACCTGATTAGCTCAACATGCTAAATGTTTACAGAACAACCTTTATCCACCTCACTTCACTTTACTGAAGCTAATGTTGGTAATGGAGGACTTCCTGTTTCCTGTCACAGCCTGGGGAGTGATGGAAGTGACGGACGGTAAGGACTGCGGATGAATTTGGAGGGAAACACACGATATGTTTCTGTTACATACATGCAGCAGCAGTGGCGTCCTGTTACAACTCCAGTTTAGCACCAGCGGTCAGAAAACTCAGGTCATAATACACTGGTTAGCTTGTTGCTGCAACTGTGCAGAAACCAGGTCAGGTCCAAGCTAGCTAGCGGCACCACTCAGTCAGGGATTACCACTGGTAACGCCATTCTGAATCGTAGTGGTGGGATGGCGTTGCTGTGGAAACACTGTGCCCACCCTTCGGTCTCTCCACAGGTTACGCCAGTATAAACCCCTTCAGGATTCTTAGCTGTGTTAGCACCATTAGCACTGTTAGCTCTGTTAGCACCGTTAGCTCTGTTAGCAGTGACAGCATGGCTAGTGATGCTGACATGTGTAACAATGCTAAAGAGGTTTTGCAGCTCAAAATTAAGCCGCTAACTCACTGAAGGTGACCCTGTGTGTGTGTCTGTGTCTGTGTGTGTGTGTGTGGGGGGGGGGGGGGTCAGATTGGTGTCACCAGCGGTAATCAACAAACGAGCTGTGCAACTAGTTCACCCCTGTTTGTTGCTAACCTTAACGTTAGCTAACCAGCAGTCTGTCCAAATGTTCCACCCAAATGAGTTCACCCCCGACGCTTTTCTGTACGAGCACCATCGCAGCACCCTGGGCTGCCCAGGACGACTGTGATTGGTTTAAAGAAACAAAAATGTAATCCTTGATGCTCCGCCTCTCTGTTTTCTGAACACGTTCTAACAGCTGTTCTTCTTCCACCAATCAGAACGGAGAGGAGGCGGTCTTTACCGCTCTCATAACCATGGACGACGACGAAGGCGGTGCGCTGGAGAATGGCGACTGCGAGGCGGGGCGGCAGACCAGCGACATCACCTTCAGCTCCAACATAAGCCCCGCCCCTGGCCTGAGGAGAAAGCAGCTGCTGTGGCAGAACGCCGTCAGAAACGTCATCGACAAACACAACCTGTACTCGCTGAGGCTCGCCGGTGGTCTGGACCGAGGACGGCACCGCATTTTCGTCACCGACGCCTACATCGCTGACATCAACAGGTACAGAGCAGTGATGTCATCGACAGATATAGAGCAGTGATGTCATCAACAGGTAGAGACACTAAGGTCATATTTTTCCCTGGGTGTGGTCTTACAGGCAGATCCGTAACAAGGCGTCCCGCACGGCGCTGTGGCAGAAGAGGCGCTCCTCAGCCGCTCGTATCCACCCGTCCACGCCGAGGATCAACGCTGCTGCACGGACAGCGTACAACTCCCTGAGTGACGCCAACTTCTTCGTGTCATCAGGGTCGACGGTGCGAGGCGTCTTCATCCCTGCACTGCAACACACATTCAAGTAAGATACACAACCTGTAACACACACTGACAGTAAGATACACAACCTGTAACACACACATGACACGGTGTTTATGATAAAAATATGTGGACATGTGTGGACATGTGGACATATGTGGACATGTGTGGACATAAGGACATGTGGACATGTGTGGACATGTGGACATAAGGACATGTGTGGACATGTGGACATGTGTGGACATGTGGACATAAGGACATGTGTGGACATATGTGGACATAAGGACATGTGTGGACATGTGGACATGTGTGGACATGTGTGGACATAAGGACATGTGTGGACATGTGTGGACATGTGGACATGTGTGGACATGTGGACATGTGGACTTATGTGGACATGTGGACTTGTGTGGACATGTGGACATGTGGACTTATGTGGACTTATGTGGACTTATGTGGACATGTGGACATATGGACATGTGGACATGTGTTGTGTGTCTCAGGTCTGTGGACCTGGAGCAGTTGTACCAACAGTTCTCGTCAGGTGAACGCAGGACGTCGCTGGTCGTCACCAATGTCATCGACATCGTGACCCGTCTGCTCATCTCTCTGCTAACATGGCCGCCGGGCTGGTGGGGTCTGGCCTGTGATTGGCTGGCTGGACTGTCTGTCGTCCTGTGGGCGGGGATCTGTCTGCTAGCGCTCACTAGGAGGGAAGTGACATCTTCACCTCAGTGGCTCAGGTGGGCGGGGCTGTCATCACTATCTGTCTGTCTGTCCGAGGCGTGTCCCTCTGTCTGTCCTCCTGTCTGTCCCCCTGTCTGTCCCTCAGGTACCTGTCTGTGGTCAGCTGGATGTCTCAGGTGTGTCCCCCTGTCTGTCCCCCTGTCTGTCCCTCAGGTACCTGTCTGTGGTCAGCTGGATGTCCCAGACCCTCCAGGTGTTGGTGGGCGTGTTCAGTTGGGCGGAGAGCGACCACTCCTGGTACGTCTTCTTCTCGCTGTTCTCCACCTACACCCTGCTGCCCCTCCCCCTCCTCTGGTCCATCATCGCCGGGGCAACCACGTCCACCCTGCACCTGCTGCTGGACGTCTGCTGTCACTACGGCGACGACACCTTTGTCAGAAAGGTCCGAGCTGATCTCACTTCCTCCTTCCTGTGTTCCTCAGAGTGGTTCACTGTGTGTGTGAGGTCATGTGACCTTTGTGGGCGTGTCCTACCTGTCCAGGTGTCGTCCAAGGCCTTACTGTACCTCGCCATGAACACCGCCGGTCTGTTCATCCACTACTTGTCTGACCGCACCCAGAGACAGGCCTTCCTCGAGACCAGGCGCTGCATCGAGGGGCGGGTCCGGCTGGAGCGGGAGAACCACAGACAGGTAGAACCGCAGACAGGTAGAACCATCTACAGATAGAAACATCTACAGGGAGAACCACAGACAGGTAGAGCCACAGACAGGTAGAGCCATCTACAGGTAGAACCACAGACAGGTAAAGCCATCTACAGGTAGAACCATCTACAGGTAGAACCACAGACAGGTAGAGCCATCTACAGGTAGACCCACAGACAGGTAGAGCCATCTACAGGTAGAACCATCTACAGGAAGAACCACAGACATGTAGAGCCATCTACAGGTAGAACCATCTACAGGGAGAACCACAGACAGGTAGAGCCATCTACAGGTAGAACCATCTACAGGTAGAACCACAGACAGGTAGAGCCATCTACAGGTAGACCCACAGACAGGTAGAGCCATCTACAGGTAGAACCATCTACAGGGAGAACCACAGACAGGTAGAGCCATCTACAGGTAGAACCACAGACAGGTAGAGCCATCTACAGGTAGAACCACAGACAGGTAGAGCCATCTACAGGTAGAACCATCTACAGGGAGAACCACAGACAGGTAGAGCCATCTACAGGTAGAACCACAGACAGGTAGAGCCATCTACAGGTAGAACCATCTACAGGGAGAACCACAGACAGGTAGAGCCATCTACAGGTAGAACCATCTACAGGGAGAACCACAGACAGGTAGAACCATCTACAGGTAGAACCACAGACACATCACTGTAAATGTATTTAAACAACTTGGTTGTGTGGTCCAGGAGCGCCTGGTGATGTCCATCCTGCCTCGGTTCCTGGTTCTGGAGATGATCGGCGACATGGCCACCATGGACGAGTACCTGCTGCCTCAGCAGTTCCACAAGATCTACATCCACCACTACAAAGATGTCAGGTAGAGAACCACAAGCTACAATTGTTCATCATCAGAACATGATGTTTACAATTTGTTCTACTGCTAGTAAACACAGCTTTAACACAGAGGACCGAGAGGGTAGAACCCTGAGGAACCCCTCAGGTAATAACTGTGTCTGAGCTTTGACAGAAAACACAGAGGACCCAGGGTAGAACCCTGAGGAACCCCTCAGGTAATAACTGTGTCTGAGCTTTGACAGAAAACACAGAGGACCCAGGGTAGAACCCTGAGGAACGCCTCAGATAATAACTGTGTCTGAGCTTCCTGGGGTCTGTTTGGTCTTTAACGACGTGAACATGTCGACTTCCTGTCTCTTGGCAGCATCCTGTTTGCTGACATCATCGGCTTCACGTCCCTATCGCTGATCCTCTCGGCTCAAGAACTCGTCAAAACTCTCAACGAACTCTTCGGACGCTTTGATCGGCTGGCTGAGGTCAGGTTGCCATGACAACCACAGAAATCACTCTTGACCTTCTGACCTTTAGTCGTCAGCTTGATGTTTGTTTGTTTTACAGTTTAAAGGTCGTTAATGACACCATGTGTCTTTGTGTCTCTGTGTCTGTCCAGGAGCACCAGTGTCTCCGTATTAAGATCCTGGGAGACTGTTATTACTGCGTCTCCGGTGTCCCTGAGCCTCAACGGGGACACGCCCGCTGCTGCGTAGAGATGGGTCTCAGTATGATCAACACCATGCGGTAAATATTTGTCCACTGTCTGTCCCTCGACGCTCTGCAGTGACAACACTAACATGTCTTAACCTGTTGTCTTTCAGATATGTTCGCCGCGAGCTGCAGCAGGAAGTGGACATGAGGATCGGCGTCCACTCCGGGTCGGTTCTTTGTGGCGTTCTGGGTCTTCAGAAGTGGCAGTTTGACATCTGGAGCTGGGATGTGGACATCGCCAACAGTCTGGAGGCAGCAGGCGTGCCAGGGTGAGACACGTGATGTTACTACTGATCCATTAATCCTGACCATCACAATGGGGTGGATGTCTCAGTGTCTCACCAAAGACACTCTGAATCACACCTTTGTCTCGTCCTCGAATAAGACAAAGTGTCCTCAGGGTCTCACCAGGGACATGACTCATTAGACACCTTTGTCTCGTCGTTCTCAGGCAGGTCCACATCTCACGGGCCACTCTGGACTGTCTCGGTGGGATATTTGAGACGGAGGCAGGACACGGCCAGGAGCGAAACGAGTTTCTACGGAAACACAACATCGACACGTTCCTGATCCGGCCGGCGACTCGAGAGGAGGCGGAGCCTCCCAGAGCGAGACGTCCGAGTTACGATGAGATGACGACATGGAGCGCTGAGTTGCCGTTCGGAGACAGCCTGGGGATGAACTTTGTGAGGACGATGGCACATCTGAGGACAGGTAGGACATGTGGGATAGATTCTGACCTTGTCTTGTCCCCTGCGGTTCTCTGTAGATCCTCGCCACCTTCACCAATGGCTCATTGACCCAGCTGCCCAATCACATCGCGGCGCAGCAGTCGGGGTTACGAGAGGTCAACAAGAGGATCCTCCTAGCAATGGAGGTGCGGAGCAGCGAGCGAATGAGGAAGGAGCAAATCACCACCTTCACCCAGGTGTTCAAGGATTCCCACATGGAGGGCAAGGTACTGACATCACTTCCTGTGGGGGGGGGGCGGGGCTGACTTAACAAACACTCATGTGACGAGGAAGTGTCCTTTGTCTGTCCCCCAGTACTCTCACATGAGGGACGAACTCTTCAAGTCCAACATGGTCTGTTCCTTCATCCTGCTGCTGCTGCTGATGTCCGTCCAGGCGCTGATACCTGCCCCCAGGTACGCCTGTCCAAATGTCCACATGTCCCTCTGTCTGTCCAACTGTCCATCTCCCTGACACTATCAGTATAAAATAACTGTGGTCGTTGTTGCTCAGGTTGTGTCCGATGGTTGCTCAGTTCATGGTTGGCGGCAGCGTTTACTTCCTGCTCCTGTTGCTCACTCTGGGGGAGGAGTTTAAGCATTGCCCCGCCCCCCTGCAGTCACTCTGTTGCTGGGTTCATGAAACCAAGAGTGCCCGGACGCTGCTGACGCTCACCGCCATCACCGTCAACTTCGGGGTTGCCTCCTCAGACATCGTGAGTCTGATGTTGTGTTGATAAAAAAGTTGAAGCAACAAGTAGCGCAAACATGCTAACTGAGAGAACAAGAAGAGGAACCAAGCGTTGCTGGTTTGAAGCAACAAGGTTGGTGCAACAAACTCTAAAAGTTGTTTATAACTCACTATGAGGACTTTCCACTACCTGCAACCAGTCTCAGAAGTACGTACTTTAACATTGTAAGCAACTTCACTGTGAAAGTTGTTGTTGCCCTGTTTATCACTAATGTGTGAGTGGTTGTTGTTTCCTGGCAATATGTCCCACAGAGGTCAAAGTAAAAATATTTAAGCAACTTTTGTAGAAAAGCCACATTTCAAAATTGCCCCAAAACTGCAACTGACAAATGGAAGGCAACAATGTTGACTGGCTATGAGAAGCAACTTACTTTAAAGCAACTCTCAGAAAAGTTGCCCCTCAGATTGTCTGTAATGTTGCCTAGGAGGCCCGCAGGTGAAGTTGCCTTCAAGAGTTGCCCAACAGTTTGTTTGTTTCTGATGTACTCTCTCCTCCTTCCTTCCTTCCTTCATTTCATCATCCCTTCCTTCCTTTCCTTGTTTCTTTTCCTTTCCTCCAGCTGTGGTGTGATTCGTCAGAAACTCATGTGAACGGCAGGAACTCACAGTTGGCTCCGCCCCCCTCCAACTGGCCCGACATCAACATCTGCACACACCCCGAGGTAAACATGTAAACAAACAAACAAAAAAGTACCTCATCTGTGGTGATGGTGATGATGGTGATGGTGATGATGATGATGGTGATGATGGTGATGATGATGATGGTGATGATGATGATGGCGGTGATGATGATGGTGATGGTGATGATGGTGATGATGATGATGATGATGGTGATGATGGTGATGATGATGAGGGTGATGATGGTGATGATGATGATGATGATGGTGATGGTGATGGTGATGATGGTGATGATGATGATGATGATGATGATGGTGATGATGATGATGGCGATGATGATGATAGTGATGGTGATGATGATGATGATGATGGTGATGGTGATGATGGTGATGATGATGATGATGATGATGGTGATGATGATGATGGCGATGATGATGATAGTGATGGTGATGATGATGATGATGATGGTGATGATGATGATGGTAATGGTGATGATGATGGTGATGATGATAATGATGATGATGATGATGGTGATGGTGATGATGGTGATGGTGATGATTGATGGTGATGGTGATGATGATGGTGATGATGGTGATGGTGATGATGATGATGATGGTGATGATGGTGATGATGATGATGGTGATGGTGATGATGATGGTGATGATGATGGTGATGGTGATGACGGTGATGGTGATGATGATGGTGATGGTGATGGTGATGATGGTGATGATGATGATGGTGATGATGATGGTGATGATGGTGATGATGAGTCATCAGTGATAACCTATTTCTCTGTTTCGCAGTACATGGTGCTGAGCGGCGTGGTCGCCATGGTTACCTGTGCTGTGTTCCTCAGGCTGAGTTGCGTGTTGAAGTTGGCCGTCCTCCTGTTGGCCACCGCCCTCTACACCTACCTCATAGAGACTCACAGGTGCTAACCAGCCTGATGCTAAGCTACCGTTAGCAAGCCACAGACAGCTATGATTTGCTAACTGCAATAAAATAAATGATTTAAAAAGTTTGTAGTTGGTAAATAATAGCTAATGTAAGCTAACTACAAATACTTAGCTAATAACAGTTAGCCTCTGTAAGCTAACTACAAATGTTTAGCTATTAACCATTAGCCACTGTTAGCTAACTACAAATGTTTAGCTAATAACAGTTAGCCACTGTAAGCTAACTACACATGTTTAGCTAATAACTGTTAGCCACTGTAAGCCATCTACAAATGCTTAGCTAATAACCGTTAGCCACTGTAAGCTAACTACACATGTTTAGCTAATAACTGTTAGCCACTGTAAGCTAACTACAAATGCTTAGCTAATAACTGTTAGCCACTGTAAGCTAACTACAAATGCTTAGCTAATAACCGTTAGCTACTGTAAGCTAACTACAAATGCTTAGCTAATAACAGTTAGCCACTGTAAGCTAACTACAAATGCTTAGCTAATAACAGTTAGCCACTGTTAGCAACTATAAATGCTAAGCTAATAACAGTTAGCCACTGTTAGCTAACAAGAGGAACACTGTTTGTATTAACATGTGGTACGAACACGTTGTGTCCCTCAGGTCTCATCACCTGTGCAGGAGGGGAATTTGTGTGGTTCTCATGATGATGTTTGTGGTGGCTGTTCTCTACAACAGTAGACAGGTGAGTTCCACTGGTTTTACTGGTTCCACTGGTTCCACTGGTTCCACTGGTTCCTGTGCAGTATTTTTGTGTATAAAATAAACTGACTGAATAATGTCGGAGCGTAGATTCTACGAACAAAGGTTAGGGTTTATATATTTTTATTTCCATGTAGAGAAATAATCAAAGTTTTTTTTCCTATACTCCTCCTCCTCGACTCTTCCTCTTCTTCGTTGGTAGCTGGAGGCAACTGCGCGTTTGGACTTCCTGTGGCGTCTCCAGGCGAGGAAGGAAGTGGAGGACATGAAGGAGCTGAGGGAACACAACGAGTGTCTGCTGCTCAACATCCTGCCCGCCCACGTCGCACAGCACTTCCTGCAGAGAGACCGCAATGACGAGGTACCTGCTTCCTGCTACCTGTCCTCAGTTGTGTGTCCAGGTGTGTGTGTGTGTGTGTGTGTCCAGATGTTAACTGTGTGTGTGTGTGTGTGTGTGTGTGTTTAATAGGAGCTGTACTCTCAGTCGTATGAGCGTGTCGGCGTCCTGTTCGCCTCCCTGCCCGGCTTCTCTGACTTCTACCAACAGAAGGAGGTCGTCCATCAGCACGTCGAGTGTCTCCGCCTCCTCAACAACATCATCACCGCCTTCGATGAGGTCACACACACACACACACACACACACACAGTAACACACAATTAAGTTCATGTCAATGACGTGTTTCAATGTGGCACCACTTCCTGTCTCCATTATGGGGCGCTGCAGCACACAATAATCATACGTCATGTTGCTGTGGATCTGCCGTCGACCTCACCGTGTAAATTTGATGTAAACCAAAAGATAGATGTACTTCCTGTTGCCAGAGGGCGGTGCAATCACCATGGCATGTAATGTGCATCTTAAGGCCTGAAGTCTTATCAAACATGTGAAGTTTGGGGCATGAATGCTGGAGATACAAATTACTTCCTGTTTCATGGTGAAACGTGGAAGTTTAATGCCTCGCCACAGTCACTGTTCGACCAAAACTCACGCTTTTAACAACTTTTCAGGTCAAACGTCTTCAGATGGTACACACCAAATCTGAAGGAGGAGTTCGTTAAAGTACGACACCTGGAAATAGACAAAAAAATCCCCCCACAAATTGGCACAGTACATTCAAAATGGCCGACTTCCTGTTGGGTTTAGAGCATGGCATTTACTGTAGTACTTCCTGTAGTATTTATCGTAGTATTTACCGTAATATTTCTCATAGTATTTCTCGTGGTATTTACTGCAATATTTATCATAGTATTTATTGTAGTATTTCTCGTAGTATTTACTATAATATTTATCATAGTATTTCTTGTAGTATTTACCGTAATATTTATCATAGTTTTTATCGTAGTATTTCTCGTAGTATTTATCGTAGTATTTATCATAGTATTTATGGTAGTATTTATCATAGTATTTATCGTAAGATTTATGGTAGTATTTATGGTAGTATTTATCATAGTATTTATGGTAGTATTTATTGTAGTATTTATCATAGTATTTATTGTAGTATTTATCATAGTATTTATCGTAGTATTTATGGTAGTATTTATCATAGTATTTATCGTAGTATTTGTGTTCTCCGTTAGCTGTTGGACGAATGTTATTTCCAGGAAGTGGAGAAGATAAAAACCATTGGCAGTTCGTACATGGCGGTTTCTGGTCTCTCTCCTGACAGACAGGTCAGTCTGTTGTTGTTTATTTGTTGATGTTTATTTGTTTACATTGATTGTTCAGATTATTTCAATGATTTTATTTAGTTTTATAAAAAAATTAGTTTTTAATAAACAAAATAAATTTACTGTCGAGTGTCGAGAGCTGAACGTTTGCTCTGCTTCCCATGATCCTTCATTCCTTCATTTACCTGTCTGTCTGTCCATCTTTCTCTAACCCGTCCCTGTCCTCAGGACTGTGGGCATCACCTCTGTCTGTCTGTCTCTAACCTGTCTCCGTCCCCGTCTGTCCTCAGGAGTGTGAGGACGGCTGGCACCACCTCAGTGAGCTGGTCCTTTTCGCTCTGGCGATGGAGGAAACTCTGAAACACATCAACACTCACACAGGAAACAGTTTCCAGCTGCGAGCAGGTACAAAACAAACAAACAAACAAACTACTACATGTTTGACTTTGGGACCCGTGCTCACAGTTAAGTTAACGACCCCCCCCCCGACCATGTGACTTGTGACCTCACATCCAGGTATCGCTCACGGCCCCGTCATCGCAGGTGTGATCGGCGCCACCAAACCTCAGTACGACATCTGGGGGACGACGGTCAACATAGCGAGCAGGATGGAGAGCACCGGGGTCAGCGGGAGGATACAGGTGAGGACACACATGGACATACCTGGACGCACCTGGACACACATGGACACACGGGAGGGTGTTTATACAGGATTATAGGATGTTTATGATGTCTTCTGTCCTCCTCTGTCCTACTCTGTCCTCCTCCATCCTCCCTCTGTCCTCTTCTTTCCTCCTCTGTCCTCCTCCATCCTCCCTCTGTCCTCCTCTGTCCTCCTCCATCCTGCCTCTGTCCTCCTCCGTCCTCCCTCTGTCCTCCTCTGTCCTCCTCCATCCTCCCTCTGTCCTCTTCTTTCCTCCTCTGTCCTCCTCCATCCTCCCTCTGTCCTCCTCCATCCTGCCTCTGTCCTCCTCCATCCTCCCTCTGTCCTCCTCCATCCTCCCTCTGTCCTCCTCTGTCCTCCTCTGTCCTCCTCCGTCCTCCTCCGTCCTCCCTCTGTCCTCCTCCATCCTCCTCCGTCCTCCTCCATCCTCCCTCTGTCCTCCTCTGTCCTCCTCCATCCTGCCTCTGTCCTCCTCCATCCTCCCTCTGTCCTCCTCTGTCCTCCTCTGTCCTCCTCCATCCTCCCTCTGTCCTCCTCCGTCCTCCTCCGTCCTCCTCCATCCTCCTCCATCCTCCCTCTGTCCTCCTCTGTCCTCCTCCGTCCTCCTCCATCCTCCCTCTGTCCTCCTCTGTCCTCCTCCATCCTCCCTCTGTCCTCTTCTGTCCTCCCTCTGTCCTCCTCTGTCCTCCTCTGTCCTCCTCCATCCTCCCCCATCCTCCCCTGTCCTCCTCTGTCCTCCTCTGTCCTCTGACCCCCCCGTCCTCACCCTAACCCTAACCAGGTACCGGAGTCGACCAGCTGTATCCTGGTGGAGCGCGGTTTCCTGCGGCAGCTCAGAGGGAACATTTACGTGAAAGGCATCAGCGAACATCATGGAAAGGTCAGACATGTTTTTATTATGAAAACAAAATGGCCGTCTATTCAATGTTAATTCGTACAGTTTAATGCAGCACTCAGAGGCAGAGAGTTCATCATAATGTGACGTAGTTATTTCTCTGATCTGCGTTCAAACTGTCAGAAGGTTTCGTTAATAGGTGACATTGTTTTTTTTTTTTTGTTTTTTGTTTTGCTCATTAAAAATTATAATTTAAGCACATGTTTATGAACAGTTGTTTATGTCTTCAGAATATGTAGCATAGAAGCATTACGACTCATAATGAGGACACAAACCAGAAATATCTTGTTTCCCATCAGGTTCGTACGTATTTCGTGAGCAGTCAGGGCGAGTGCTCCAGTTACATGGAGCGCGGTGGTGGGCGGGGCTTCGGTCTGAACAGGAACACGCTGGGAGCGGTGGTTTACAGTCTGGTTCAGGCCCGGAAGAGGGAGAAACTGAGGGAGGAGAACGGAGGCTTCCACCTGGTGGAGGCGTCGTAGAAGGTGTGACAAATGATGACACGTTAGCATCAAGTAGCCAATCAGACGAGACTTCCTGTCAGCATGGACGCATCGTCCTCAGTGGTCATATGTACAGTGGACGTGGACTCAAACCAACGACTTAAAACCTGCGGCGCACTCAGCACATACAGGAGTGTGTTTTTATTTGTTCCATGGACTGACCCGCAGGTGGAGCTGTTTCACTGTGTGTACCATGTTTTTTACTTCATGGACCATCAGAGGACCTGTGTTTGAATCAACAACGAGGACACAAAGGACACACAGGACACAAAGGACACATTTTTTTGTTGTTTAGAGAACAAAATCATTTTTATTAAATATATAAATAAACAAACATTTTAAAAATCTTGAGGACAAACTGAAGACGTCACATTTTTATCGTCGACCTGCTCGGCGAGCATTACAGCCAAACTCTACCGAACCATTTCTTAGATTTAAGGTGTTTCTACGACGTCTAAATGTTTTTACATTAAGATAAAGTCTCTGATGTGTTTACTGTCTCAACTGTTGTTTTTCCTGCAGCAGAGTTTTTTTAATTAAAAATGTAAGTTTTAACGTTAGAAAATAAGTGATGAAAATGGTGGAATGGTCCTTTAAAGTCACGCATTTCTGTAAAACTAAAGTTTGTTTGAGTTTGTTTTTTGTTTGTCCACCGAATGTTTTCACCTACAGCAGTGTCGGTGATTTATATTTAAATATATTCTTAAAGTTACAACTCATAAATAATTTTGTATATTTTCAGTGTGAGTTTTTTAAAAATTCTAAAAATATTCGTTTCAAATGATGAAAACTTTTTAAATTATTGTTCAACATTCTGAAAACATTCAGATCAACTTTTACTGAGAGGAAATTCATTTATTTCAGTGTTTGAAACCCGAACGTGTCACCTGAGTAAAGACACCTGATCTTAAAGTGACTTTAATAAAAGTTAAAGTCAAACGTTAGAATATTAGTTGAGTTAAAATCTTAAAGTGTCTGATAGTTATTGTACGTAAGTATAAAAGTAATTTATTTTATAAAACGGAAAGGTGAAATCCGGCAATCTGATTGGCTGTTAACCGTGATATAATGAGCGTATATCACGGCTACTATTCGAAAAAGCCTTATCACAGCATATCACTCCGCTTCAGGGAAGCAACAATGTTTCCATGACAACAAACAACTGTTACAGTACGCAGCAAAAAGTAGCGAGTTTTGATATTTCTTTTTTGACGGCCGTAACAACATTTAATTATGTTCACGGTCAACTTTGATCTCCGGGAAGGGCTGACCATGGATGAATGGATTGATGAGTGCCTGTCTCCGAAAAAAAAGCGGAGCAAAAGAAGACATGCGGAGCTGACGTCCGGAGAGGTTGACCAACTGGAGAAGGAGAGAAGCGAGGCCAATACAGTTAAACAAACCAGGTGGGCAGTGAAGTGCTTCGCAGACTGGTGTCAAGATAAAGATGTGGCGGTGGACTTTCAGACATTGTCTAAACAACAATTCAATGACATTTTAAGAGAATTTTACGGCAGTGTCAGAAACTGTAAAGGTGAACTATACGGACTGAGCAGCTACATCGGTCTCCGCGCTGGACTCAACAGACACATCAACGACCCCCCACTCAGCCTCTCCTGGTGCCTCCTCAAAGACACAGAGTTCACAACGTCTAATAATGTGTTCACCGGCGTTGTGAAAATGTTGAGGAAGAAAGGACTTGACACTACAGTCCATCACACATCACTTACAGATGCGGACTTCAACGCCATAAAGCGAGTCCTAAATCCAAATAATCCGGTGGGCTTGGTTAATAAAGTATGGTTTGACATACAGCTACACTTTGGGCGCAGAGGAAACGAAGGAAATCGACAGCTCAAACCGTCGTCATTTATAATCAAAACGGACGAAAACGGTTTGAAATATGCAACGCTGACGTTCAACGAACACACCAAAAACCACAACGACCCACAAGGGAGGAACAGAGAGAGTACAAGGGGATTCATGTATGAGCTGCCTGGTGATCATCTATGCCCTGTTTCCTCGTTGGCAAAATACCTCTCCCTCCTGCCTCCCGACGCACCAGCATTTTATCTACATCCAAGAAGAAACGTCAACTGCGATATTGACAAAGTTTGGTAAGTGTATTGTGCGTAGTGCATATTTAGATGAAAGTTAAATTTATATGACAACTAAAATCTGTGTGGTAACATTCAGGTTTACATGAGAGCCGATGGGTATCAATCACCTCGCCACAATGTTGCCCCGACTCTGCAAGCAAGCTGGCACACAGCAGAAATACACCAACCACTGCATCCGCAGCACCACCATACAAAAGCTGTCTGATGCAGGCCTCGACACCAGACAGATTATGACTGTGAGCGGTCACAAATGTGAAACGTCTCTACAGAGCTACTGGAGACCAAATCAAGAAGACCGCAGAAAGTGGAGCAACATCCTCACCACACAAACACACACACACTACACACCCGCTCCACCTGAAAGAGGTGGTATACCCGATGCTGCACAGTTTTTCATTGGATGCACAATCCACGGAAATATTGAAATTAATGTAAATAAAATCTAAGTCTGAAAAACTGCAGAAATGAATGTAAATAAAATCTAAGTCTAATGTTATGGAGAAGGCTAGAAGCTGCAGAAATTAATGTAAATACAATCTAAGTCTAATGTTATGGAGAAGGCTAGAAGCTGCAGAAATTAATGTAAATACAATCTAAGTCTAATGTTATGGAGAAGGCTAAGCTGCAGAAATTAATGTATAAAAGTATAACGTTATTTTTCATTTATTTTTTATTTATTCGAACAAGTTAAACTTTTTATTTATTCAGCCAGGTTAAATGGAGTAAAAGTGGGATTATTTTATGCGAAAATCGGCTATATATTTCACATTGAATGAAAACTACAATAAATTGATTGTGTATTCCTCTTCAATGTTGTCATTATTGTCAGCTGGGCCATATTATTATTAGATTATTATCAAATCCTGCACTGTGCGTCAATGAGTAATTAGGAGTCAAATAGCAGACCACGGACAGCTCCCGTATGATGACAGTCACAGGATCAGCACCTTGACAGCGACTATGACACTTAGGGCTCTATAGGGTGATCTGTCGCTGTCTGATTGAACAGCCTCATGGAAATTATATTTTACAATTCTTCGCATTATTTACTAATGAAATCCCAAGTAATTTGGTACTTTCTAAGTCATGGTTTTTGTTTGTTTTACCACTCACTCATAGTTAACTGCGGGGGACCCTCGCATATTTATGTTACGGGGCTGATTGTCAGAGAAGCAACAATGTATCCATGACAACAAACTGTTATAGTAAGTAGCAAAAAGTTGCTGCGGTGTTTTGACAACGTTAACAAATAGACTCAATTAGTTGAATTCACATGTTTAAGGTTACCTTTCACCTCCAGATAGGGTTAACAATGGTAGAGTTGATTGAGCAGTGACTTTCTGCCGAAAAAAAGGTGAGGAATAGACAACATGCAGAGCTAACGTACGAGGAGGTGGGACTATTTTTTCACAGCGGGGCTATTTTGTTAGATAATAGGCCTATGTATTTCTGTTTAATTAAAAACTACATGAAAATTATTTCCTCTTTCATATTGGCATTATTGGTAACCGTTTTATAAAAGCAATACATCACTCCAGTCCGTGATCTACGCCCATTATATCACGCTAAGGCCCTTAGCTGTGATATAATGAGCGTATATCACGGCCTGTCGTGATGTATTGCTTAAATATTTAATGTGTGAAAGTATTTAAAGTACAAGTACACTCCCGTTCTGTCGTTCATCCGTTCATCTTTCCATCCATTTTTCCTTCTTTCCTACATCTTTCTGCAGTTTGTACGAAGTAACGACAACATTCAGAGGAAATGCATCAGAGTAAACGTGAAAGTTGACAGAAATGTGAAAATTCAAATGACCTACAATTTTCCCCTCAAAATTATAACAAAATACAAAGTAAAAAAAAACGGCGACAGATTGAACTAATGTTCTTTCAGACATGACAAATGTTTTTAAACTTTATTAAAAATGTTTTGACAACTTTTTCAGGAGTTTTAGAAAAAACAAAATTATCTAAGAAACCAGAAATAAAAAATATAAACTTTATAAAATCTTCATGATTTTAAACATCTTTGAACATTTAAAATACCAAACTCAGCCTGTCCAGTCTGAATCTGTAAGGAAATGAAGAATCGGTGACACAGTGAATAAAAAAGGTTTCAATAATAAATAAAGCAGTCATCATGAACCTCGTCAGTGTGTGTTGAGACGACCAGCAGCGTGTCGGTGTTTGTACGTTAATAAATAACTTCGTTATCTCATTTTCAGCAGCTGCTCGTGTTTTTGTATTGTCTCACACTTTAGTTTCATTTTTAGGCTCCTGAGGAAAAAAAAAAACACATCTCACTCCTCTGAGTCTCATCAAACCAACAAATGTTTCCTTGTTCTGATGTCTTGACGCAAACAGGAAGTAGAACTTCGTCAAATCCTGTAACTGAGCCAAATTATCCTCCATTTATCGCTCTGCTGAGGTTAACTCGTTAAAACTTCAGATTCACTACATAACAAACTGTTAAAAATGTTAATGTTAAAACAATAAGTGAACATGTTATTACGTAAAAACTTTAACATTAAAACAATAAGTGAACATGTTATTACCTAAAATTGTTAATGCTACAACAATAAGTATGTTATAACGTAAAAATGTTAATGCTAAAAGAATAAGTGAACATGTTATAACTTAAAAACTTTAACATTAAAACAATAAGTGAACATGTTATAACATAAAAATGTTAATGCTAAAACAATAAGTGAACATGTTATAACGTAAAAATGTTAATGTTAAAACAATAAGTAAACATGTTATAACATAAAAATGTTAATGTTAAAATAAGTGAACATGTTATAACATAAAAATGTTAATGTTAAAATAAGTGAACATGTTATTACGTAAAAATGTTAACGCTAAAACAATAAGTGAACATGTTATAACATAAAAATGTTAATGCTAAAACAATAAGTGAACATGTTATAATGTAAAAATGTTAATGTTAAAACAATAATTGAACATGTTATAACATAAAAATGTTAATGTTAAATTAAGTGAACATGTTATAACATAAAAATGTTAATGTTAAAATAAGTGAACATGTTATTACGTAAAAATGTTAATGTTAAAATAAGTGAACGTTATAACATAAAAATGTCAATGTTAAAACAATAAGTGAATATGTTGTAACGTAAAAATGTTAATGCTAAAACAATAAGTGAACATGTTATAACATAAAGATGTTAATGTTAAAATAAGTGAACATGTTATTACGTAAAACATTTAACGCTAAAACAATAAGTGAACATGTTATTACGCAAAAATGTTAATGTTAAAACAATAAGTGAACATGTTATTACCCAAAAATGTTAATGTTAAAACAATAAGTGAACATGTTTTAACATAAAAATGTTAATGTTAAAATAAGTGAACATGTTATAACGTAAAAATGTTAATGCTAAAACAATAAGTGAATATGTTAGTACGTAAAAATGTTAATGCTAAAACGATAAGTGAACATGTTATAACATAAAAGTGTTAATGCTAAAACAATAAGTGAACATGTTATTACATAAAAATGTTAATGCTAAAACAATAAGTGACCATGTCATTACGTGAAAATGTTAATGTTAAATTATTTGTTTTATAAACATTAACGTATAATTTTTCTCTTCACATCCTGTCGGGTCGTTTAATCTGAAAAATAGATTTTTAATCTCAAGACATTTTTCTAATTATAGATAATTAAATAAATAAATAAATCAGACTCTATGAAATCATCACATTTGTCAGTCAGAAATCACACACACATATTTATATATATAAATATACACATATATATATATACTTTATATTTATAGTTGTGTGTGTGTGTGTGAATGTTTGTTAGATTTTAAGGTCCAGGTTTGAAAATCAGGTCACTGAATCAAACATTAACCACAGAGGAGACAGACCGTCGTCAGCTGTTTAAAGCAGAACCTTCCACCGCGTCCTGTCTCTATGTCTCTGATTCTCTTACTGTCTGAGTCGAATCGATGGGCAGTTGGAAGACGAATCACATGAAGGAGTGTGTGACGCGTCCCTAATGTGATGTTAAAGTTCTGGTAAACCGCAGAATGGCCCTTTAAGTTCAGAGTGCCGCTGACAGGACGTGTGGATCATTCACTTCCATCAGTTAATGTTTGTGTGTCCCTGAGTTTTACTGTTGTCCTCTGGGACATGTGAGTGTCCCGCTGCTTCACCCAAACACCAGCTGACCCTTGACCTCCAAGCTGTGAATAATTAGCCTGAACAGAGCTAATCACTGTGTTTTATCTGGGGTCAAAGGTCAGCTCCTGTAGGTCAGTCCTGATTATCACTCACAGTAAACTGAACCAAACCTCACTGATAATCTGACAGAAATAAACCAGTCTGAGTTTTACAGTGGTTTGACTGGTGTTTAATAAAAACTCTGTGGTGACTTAAGAGCACCTGAACGTACCGTCACATTTGGCCTGCATCAGGTTAGTGGATGATAGAGTGCTTTTGGGTGGAGGAGGGTCAGTTTGAGAAGGACACACCTCTGAGTGGAGGCCCCGCCCCCTGAGCAGAGACAGTCCAGATCAGTACAGACAGACACCGTGAGGAGGACGCAGAGCGCCGCCAACGAGGACGAGATGAACGGGACCAAGGCTGATACCGAGACCCAGTCCGGGTCCGCCTATGATGAGCTCATCTTCTTCGTCAACGGGAGGAAGGTGAGAAAAAGTCTTCGTCAGTTCTAATGAGTGAAACTTTAAATGAAGTTCTGTGTGACTGTGACATTCCTGAGATGTTCATGGTGTCATATGGTGAATATTCACAGCGCGAGGACAGATGACAGCATGACTCCTGATTTTATCTTTAATAGTTTATAAACTGAGACTGAGACCATTATTACCATTATTATTATTATTCTTCATAAACTGTGGATCTATTATCAATCAAACGTTTAACGATCAATCAGACGTCTGATGATCAATAGAAACATGATCAAACAGCTGACTCTTAATAAAGTGAAATATTGTGAGAATGCAGAACGAAACGTGAATGTCGAAACGCTGACGGAACAAATGCATCAGATCTAAAAAAACATGGAAGACAAATGTTAAAGTAAAGTTTATTGATTAACGTGAAGAATAAGTGTAAAAGATATAGTGCAAACAAGTTCTTTCTACACTTGTTTGCACTATATCTTCTTCTTTTTACACTTGTAAGGAGCACCTGTAACGACACCAGTTTCCCCTTGGGGATCAATAAAGTATTTCTGATTCTGAATAAAACCAGCTGATCAGAGATCAGCTGACACTTCAGCGACAGTCGTTCACACAGACAGACGAGATGTTAGAAATATTAAAATAAATATTTAAACCTTTCATTTGACCTAAAATGAGTTAATTTAACCCTCTGTGGTACAAACTGAGACGACAGTTAATAAACTATAAGTAAAGGTATTTTGGGTCATAAAATCGATGGCGTGAACATCTTTTAAAAACGTTCTCCGAAAATATTTTCCTGTGTACGTTACCTGAGAGCAACACTGTGTCACCATGTGAAGACAGAAGAGACATTTATTATGATTTAAAACAACTCATGGGAAATATTCAAAATCCTTAACATTTAAAATGTGTTCCATTAAACATTAAAACTGAAATCAGTCCATCTGTGTGAACGTTTCTTCAGATAAAAACAACACAGAGGAATAAATTCATTTATTTTATCAAACCAAATGACCACAGCTGAACCAGCAGAACCTTTAGAACAGTCTGAACAAGAAACTGAGTTATATTATTATCATTATTATTATTATTGTTGTTGTTATTGTTATCATTATTATTATTATTATTGTTGTTATCATTATTATTATTATTATTATTGTTGTTGCTATTGTTATTATTGTTATTATTATTATTATTATTATTATTACTATCATTATCATTATTGTTATTATTATTATTATTACTATCACTATCATTTATTATTATTATTATTATTATTGTTATTATTAGTCACTGTTTTTTATTATTAAACTGATCAAAGTTCATCTGCAGAGATAAAAATATGAAATTATGTTACACATCTGAGGAGCATATAATCAATTATATTTTAAAGAATTATATTTTAAACAATTATATGAACATTCTAAAGACATAAAACAAAAACATTGAGACATACGCTGTTGCTTTGAGGAAACATCAGACACAACTTCACACAGCGTCACTGAGAGTCACTTTCTTTGTTTCCAGACTGTAAAATAACATTAAAAGATGTCACCATTCACATCTTTGTCCACAGACACGTCTTTGTCCACAGTCACGTCTTTGTCCACAGACAGTGTGTTCTTCCACAGTCACATCTTCGTCCACAGTTAAGTCTTTGTCCACGGTCACGTCTTCGTCCACAATTACGTCTTCGTCCATGGTCACGTCTTCGTCCACAGTTACGTCTTCGTCCATGGTCACGTCTTCGTCCACGGTCACGTCTTTGTCTACGGTCATGTCTTTGTCCTTGGTCACATCTTCATCCACAGATACGTCTTCCTCCAAGGGCATGTCTTTGTTCTCGGTCACATCTTCGTCTACAGTGACTTCTTCGTCCACGGTCATGTCTTCGTCCACAGTCACGTCTTCCTCCACAGTCACATCTTCATCCACAGATACGTCTTCATCCACAGTCACGTATTCATCCACAGAGACATCTTCGTTCATGGTCAGGTCTTTGTCCATGGTCACGTCTTCATCTACAGACAGGCCTTCCTCCACGGTCATGTCTTCATCCTCAGTCACGTCTTCGTCCACGGTCACGTCTTCGTCCACAGTCATGTCTTTGTCCACAGTCACGTCTTCATCTACACACAGGCCTTCCTCCACGGTCATGTCTTCATCCTCAGTCACATCTTCGTCCCCAGTCACATCTTCGTCCATGGTCACGTCTTTGTCTACGGTCATGTCTTTGTCCTTGGTCACATATTCATCCACAGATATGTCTTCATCCACAGTCACGTATTCATCCACAGAGACATCTTGGTTCATGGTCAGGTCTTTGTCCATGGTAACGTCTTTGTCCACAGTCACGTCTTCATCTACAGACAGGCCTTCCTCCACGGTCATGTCTTCATCCTCAGTCACATCTTCGTCCACAGTCACGTCTTCGTCCACGGTCATGCTTTCGTCCAAGGTCACGTCTTTGTCCATGGTCACGTGTTCAGGATGTAATGTGTTTCTGGTCTTTGTTCTGCAGGTCGTGGAGAAGAACCCAGACCCTGAGATGAGTCTGCTGACGTACCTGAGGAGGAAATGTACGAACACACACACACACACACACACGCACACACACGCACACACACACACAGTATTCTCTGTCCTCATGTCGTTGTCATGGTTACATGACACTTCCTGTTTCCATGGTTCAGTCTGATGTAAGTAAGCAGAAAGATTTTCAGATGAAAATAAGAAAGTAAGATGAGTCTTTTATTTTGAAAGGACTGTGTCCTGTTGAGCTGTGGACACAACTGTTCCTGTTATTGGTGTTTCCATGGAAACCTGATGAGTGACTGTGAGGTCAGTGACTGTCTGTGATGTCACCATGAGCTGATCAAAGTCCAAACAAACTTCAGACCTGGAACCTTTTTATGGACGTCAGGGACGTCGGCAGGAGACGCCTCAGTGTCCTCCAGGTCTCCTGTTGCCATGGTTACTGTCCTGGGAAGTCATTGAGACGTTCCCGGACTCGTAGGACAAGTCAGGTTACAGAGGTCCTGGATCCTTATCAAGTACCCTGGAAACTTCTTAGACACCAACATGGAACCGGTTCTGTTCATGCACCTGGCTGTTAATGTACACTCACCTTTGTGTCTGTGTGTGTCTCTGTGTGTCTCTGTGTGTCCCTGTGTGTCCTCTGTGTGTCTCTGTGTGTCTCTGTGTGTCTGTGTGTCCTCTGTGTGTCTCTGTGTGTCCTCTGTGTGTCCCTGTGCGTCTCTTTGTGTCTCTGTGTCTCTGTGTGTCTCTGTGTGTCCTCTGTGTGTCTTTGTGTCTCTGTGTGTCTCTGTGTGTCCTCTGTGTGTCCTCTGTGTGTCCCTGTGTGCCCTCTGTGTGTCTCTGTGTGTCTTTGTGTGTCCTCAGTGGGTCTAACTGGGACCAAACTGGGCTGTGCTGAGGGAGGATGTGGAGCCTGTACCGTCATGTTGTCCAGATACCAAACGCACACTGAGCAGCTGCTGTATCCTTTAACCTGTGTGTGTGTGTGTGTGTGTGTGTGTGCAGTCATGTGACCCAGTGCAACATGTTAATGTAACAGCTGATGAACTATTTTTAACACAACGTTCAGTCATCACGCTGTTAACGCCTGTCTTGCCCCGCTCTGCTCCCTGCACCTGGTCGCCGTGACGACCGTGGAGGGCATTGGCAGCGTGGCAACAAAACTACATCCTGTCCAGGTGAGACACAAACACACCTGTACACATCACTTCCTCTTTGACTTATGTCACATGCAGTCCAGTTCAGACACAAGACTCATGACCAGGTGAAACAGGAAGCTGCTGTCAGACCTGCATGTTGACAGGAAGTGACCTCACAATGGGACGCATCAGAGACACTGGACACATCAGAGAGACACTGGACACATCAGAGAGACTGGACACATCAGACAGACTGGACACATCAGAGACACTGGACACATCAGAGAGACACTGGACACATCAGAGACACTGGACACATCAGCGACATTGAACACATCAGAGACACTGAACACATCAGAGACACTGGACACATCAGAGACATTGAACACATCAGCGACATTGAACACATCAGAGACACTGGACACATCAAAGACACTGAACACATCAGAAACATTGAACACATCAGAGAGACACTGGACACATCAGAGACACTGAACACATCAGAGAGACACTGGACAGTAAGAATCTACATGGACACATGACGCAGTGATTCATGGAGACTGTTCATACATGGACACATGACGCAGTGATTCATGGAGACTCTTCAGACGTGGACACATGACGCAGTGATTCATGGAGACTGTTCATACGTGGACACATGACGCAGTGATTCATGGAGACTGTTCATACGTGGACACATGACGCAGTGATTCATGGAGACTGTTCATACGTGGACACATGACGCAGTTCACATCACGTTACATGACGTCACATGTTAACACGCTCTGTTCAGCTGATGGAGCACTTTGATTTACTTCACTCTTTATTAATCAGTGGCTGATTAATAAAGAGTGAAAGAGTGAGGATCATGTTATCTGTGCTCCATTGATGATGTCTTGTGGTGCTCACCGTGAACGTGCTGCGATCAGGCTGAACATACTCACAGATGATTGGACTGATCCTGATCAGCTGTTCTGGAACAGAAAACCCAGAGTTTCTCAGCTCAGGCTCAGTCAGCCGTTCAGGTTGAGTCAGGTAGACTCTGTTATCAGGTTGTTGATGATGTCACATGAAGCAGCCATCTTGTCTTCAGGTTGTTGATGATGTCACATGAAAGCAGCCATCTTGTCTTCAGGTTGTTTGATGATGTCACATGAAGCAACCATCTTGTCTTCAGGTTGTTGATGATGTACTTGGAGTAACAAAGATAGGTCTCTTCAATCTCGCATAGACTTCTGGTTAATTTCATCAGGTATGGAGGATAAAGTAGAGTCAGTTACAATAGAACCAACAGTTCTCACAGATCACAATGCTGTAACCATCAGAATAAATATGGGGGTAAGAAAACACAACTTTAACAGAGATTACTGGAAATTAAACAAGACACTGTTACAGAATAAAGAATTTCAAAAAGAAACTCAAAAAATTATAGATAAAGACTGGAAACAAGCAAAATTATTTAATAGTTTCAGTAAATACTGGGAGTTAATGAAATTTGAAGTTCGGAATTTTGCCATATTAATGAGTAAAAAGATCTCTAGAACAAACAAAGAGAGAGAATCTCAAATAATAACAAAAATCATAAAATTATCAAATAAAATAAATTTGTCTGAAGAAGAAATGAAAGATCTGACGATTGCACAAGCTGAACTGGACAAAATATATGAAGAGAAAGCAAAGGGTGCCTTTGTCAGATCTAGGAGAAGATGGCTAGAACAAGGTGAAAAATGTACAAAGTATTTTTTTAACTTAGAAAAAAGAAATTATGAACAGTCGTCTCTCTGCAAACTCAGAATTAATGATGCAATATGTGATAATGAAAAGAAAATCTCACAATATGTGGCCAAGTTCTATGAAACACTGTACAGTGCTGATCTAGTAGTCCAAGATAATATTGATGTGTTCCTTAATGGCATAGAACCAGATGTTAAAAAAATAGACGACAACTTTAAGTTAACCTGTGACCAAAAAATTTGCCTAGATGATGTACAAACTTGCATTAAAGCTTTGAAAGACAATAAATCACCTGGAAATGACGGGCTAATAGGAGAATTTTACAAAGATTACAGCAAGACATTAGCCCCATTTCTAGCAGCAATGTTTGAAGAAGCCTTAGAAAAGGAGGAGTTCCCTCCAACCCTGAAACAAGGGCTCATTAAACTAATTCCAAAACCAAATTAAAGCTGCAAGCAGCGTTGAACGGGCCCTCGCACCCCACGCAACTCGGGGCCTGGCGCGGCCGCCACCGTCTTGCCAGAGGTCGACCGGCAGACGAGGCGCTGAATGTTCGCCTCCTTCGGACAGTGTAGGAACCAATGCGTTGCGACTTCCCGTCTCCACTGGGTGGCGCTATGACTCTGACTCCTGAGCGTCATGTGGGTGTGTTCATGCCAGGACTATTATCATACATGTGAAGTTTGGAGCAGATTCGACCATTAGATCCCATGTTATAGCAATATCGTGTTTCATGGTGAGACATCAAGTGTCGACGCCATGTCACAGCCACACCGTTCCATGCTGAGCAATTCTCTTAATATGTTTTGATCACACACTTGTGTAGATGGTACACACCAGTTTTGGAGTTAATTGATTCATTTCTGGAGGAGGAGATCATTAAAATACAACACGTGGAAAACGCCAAAAATGACTGTAAATTTCAAAATGGCCGACTTCCTGTCGGGTGTGGCCTATACATGTAAAAGGCTTTTTTGTACGTCTGGACACGATACATGTGCATACTGATTTTCGTGCACGTCGGTGAAAGTTGTTATGGGGGATGCTGCACTTTAAGGGGCGTGGCCAAGCCATACGGCCACGCTTATTGATGAAACTCATACTTTATATTCAGGTCTGGACTGTTAACAAACATGTAAAGTTTGGTGAAGAATGGACAATGTATGCCAAAGTTATACTAATTTTGTGTTTTATGGCGAGACATCAAACTTCGCCGCCACCTGACGGCCAAACCGTTTCACGATGCAAAAATCTGCTTCTAAGTTTTGATTACACCTTTGTCTAGATGGCACACAATGATTTTGAAGTTGTTCTGATGCATCCTGTAGGTGGAGTTCATTAAAATACAACACGTGGAAAACGCCAAAAATGACCATTAAATTCAAAATGGCCGACTTCCTGTGAGGTTTGGCCAATGGGTCCAAGAGACTTTTTTGTGCGACTGGATGTGATACATATGTGTACCAATTTTCATGCATGTCAGTGAAACGTGCCGCAGGGGTTGATGTTTAAAGGGTGTGGCCAAGCCATTTGGCCACGCCCATCAACGAAATTCATATCACATGTTCAGGGCTGGACTGTTAACACACATGTAAAGTTTCAGGCAGATATGACCAAGGACACTGAAGTTAAGGCCACTTAACTGCGTTTTGGCGAACCGTTGACTTCGCCGCCCTGTGGGCGGAACGCCGTTCGGCAATACGTCACAAATCTTCATCATGTAGCATTACCAACATGTTGAGGCCTTTCTGACCAATTTTGAGTTGGATATACTGAACGTGCTGAGAGTAGCACCTCAAAGTCTAAAACATCGCTTTTCCTGTCGCCAGCAGGGGGCGCTTTGAGAACGGGGGAATTTTTTGATGTTGGCGTGATGAAGGCCAGACTACGATCATACCCAGCAAGTTTTGTGCCGATCGGACTTATCATGCCCAAGCAATAGCACTTTTGTTTTTGGGGTTTTTTTGGCGAGACGTCAAACTTCGCCGCCACCTGACAGCCAAACCGTTTAACATAGGGGAAATCGTATGATAACTTTTGATCATCAAGTGGTCTAGTTCTAGCACGCCAAATTTGAAGCCGATCCAATGAATCATGTAGGAGGAGATAGAAAAAGTACGAGGAGTGCGAATCGCCCAATCTGGCGTCAAATTCAAAATGGCTGACTTCCTGTTGGGTGTAGCCAATGGGTCCAAGAGGCTTTTTTGTGCGTCTGGATGTGATACATGTGTGTACCAATTTTCATGCATGTCGGTGAAACGTGCCGTAGGGGCTGATGTTTAAAGGGTGTGGCCAAGCCATTTGGCCACGCCCATCAACGAAATTCATATCACATGTTCAGGGCTGGACTGTTAACACACATGTAAAGTTTCAGGCAGATATGACCAAGGACACTGAAGTTAAGGCCACTTAACTGCGTTTTGGCGAACCGTTGACTTCGCCGCCCTGTGGGCGGAACGCCGTTCGGCGATACGTCACAAATCTTCATCATGTAGCATTACCAACGTGTTAAGGCCTTTCTGACCAATTTTGAGTTGGATATACTGAAGGTGCTGAGAGTAGCACCTCAAAGTCTAAAATATGGCTTTTCCTGTCGCCAGCAGGGGGCGCTTTGAGAACGGGGGAATTTTTTGATGTTGGCGTGATGAAGGCCGGACTACGATCATACCCAGCAAGTTTTGTGCCGATCGGACTTATCATGCCCAAGTAATAGCACTTTTGTTTTTTGGGTTTTTTTTTGGCGAGACGTCAAA
This sequence comes from Cephalopholis sonnerati, assembly GCA_019142605.1. Taxonomy (NCBI): domain Eukaryota; kingdom Metazoa; phylum Chordata; class Actinopteri; order Perciformes; family Serranidae; genus Cephalopholis; species Cephalopholis sonnerati. The sequence continues at coordinate 2,204,886 of JAGQAX010000024.1, forward strand.
CTTCGCCACCACCTGACGGCCAAACCGTTTTACGTAGGGAAAATCGTATGATAACTTTTGATCATCAAGTGGTCTAGTTCTAGCACGCCAAATTTGAAGCCGATCCAATGAACCGTGTAGGAGGAGATAGCTCTGAGAGAATTCTTGGAAATCGCCAAAATCGGTAAAAAAATGAATATTCAAATCAAAATAGCCGGCTTCCTGTTGGTTTTAGAAAAAAGTCCAACTGCGCATTTTCGTGCGTCTTTGGGATGATACACGACCTCCCCGAATTTCGTGGAATTTGGTCAAACGGGCTGCCGGTGGGAGCCGATTGAAATTTTCTAGGGGGCGCCATTTCGCCATTTTGCAACGGGCATCGTTCAAATTTTGCGTACACATAAATTTTCACCAAGACGAATGTGCATGCCAAATTTGGTGAGTTTTCGAATATGTTAAAGCCCCCAAAAATGCGTTTAAAGTCGCAGAAAAAAAAAAAATAATAATCCTAAGGAAAACAATAGGGTCCTCGCACGGTACGTGTTCGGGCCCTAATAATAATAATAATAAAAATCCAAATAAAAACAATAGGGTTCCCAGCACCGCTGGTCCTGGGAAACGCTCATGCTTTGCATGCGCGCTCCCCAAGCCCCGCGGGCTTGGCCCCCTAATAAAAATCCGAACAAAAACAATAGGGTTCCCAGCACCGCTGGTCCTGGGAAACGTGTATGCTTTGCATTCGCGTTACCCAGGCCCCACGGGCTTGGCCCCCTAAAAATCCGAACAAAAACAATAGGGTTCCCAGCACCGCTGGTCCTGGGAAACACTCATGCTTTGCATGCGCGTTCCCCAAGCCCCGGGGGCTTGGCCCCCTAATAATAATAATAATAATCCTAAGGAAAACAATAGGGTCCTCGCACGGTACGTGCTCGGGCCCTAATAATAATCCTAAGGAAAACAATAGGGTCCTCGCACGGTACGTGCTCGGGCCCTAATAATAAAAATCCGAACAAAAACAATAGGGTTCCCAGCACCGCTGGTCCTGGGAAACGCGTATGCTTTGCATTCGCGTTCCCCAGGCCCCGCGGGCTTGGCCCCCTAATAATAATAATAATAATAATAATAATAAAAATCTGAACAAAAACAATAGGGTTCCCAGCACCGCTGGTCCTGGGAAACACGTATGATTTGCATTCGCGTTCCCCAGGCCCCGCGGGTTTGGCCCCCTAATAATAATAATAATAATAATAATAATAAAAATCCGAACAAAAACAATAGGGTTCCCAGCACCGTTGGTCCTGGGAAACGCGTATGCTTTGCATTCGCGTTCCCCAGGCCCCGCGGGCTTGGCCCCCTAACAAGGACAAACTTAGTATTGAGAATTGGAGACCAATCAGTCTGTTGAATAATGATGCCAAATTATTCGCCTCAATTTTTGCCAAAAGGTTAAAAAATGGATGAAATGACATTATTGATGAAGAGCAATCGGGATTTATGCCTGGAAGGAACATAATCAATAACATAAGATTAATATTGGACATGATTGATTATAATTATTATATTCCTGATGAAAGCCTTATTTTGTTTGTTGATTTCTATAAAGCATTTGATACAGTCAGTCACCAGTTTATGTTTAGAACTATTGAATGTTTTGGATTTGGAGAAAGGTTTCAAAAAGTAGTAAAAACTTTATATAAAGGATGTAACAGCTCAGTTAAATTAACATGTGGTACAACCCCCAGATTCTCCATAAACAGTGGAATCAGACAGGGCTGCCCATTGCGTCCCTTATTATTTCTGTTGGTTGCACAGGTCATGGCTGTACATATAAAAAAAAAAAAATCAGTTTAAAGGTATAAACGCTTTAGGCAGAGAATTTAAATGAGCTCAACTAGCAGATGATACAACAATATTCCTAAAGGATAGATATGAAGTAACTGAAGCAATCAGCTGTATCAATGAATTCTCTACTGTATCAGGTCTAAGAATTAATTTGAATAAATCTGTGCTATTGCCAATCAAAGAAAGTGATCTGTCAGACCTGGATGGTATTCCTGTAAAGAACACGGTCACTTATTTAGGTGTGGTTGTTGATAAAAATGAAAATGATCGATGCAATTTTAATTTTAACCCAATAACACAACAAATAGCCAAGAGGTTCAATATGTGGTTGATGAGAGACCTGTCACTGAGTGGTAGAGTTCTTCTCTCTAAAGCTGAAGGAATATCCAGATCCGTATATGTGTCCCTGTCTCTGGAAATGCCCCCAGCAATCTACAAAAAATTAGATCAGACTGTATTTAATTTTATATGGAGGAACAGATGTCATTATATAAAGAAACAAATTTTATGCAACCCTAAAAGTAAAGGAGGCATGGAAGTATTAAGTTTTGAAATGCTGAACAACACTTTCAAAGTGCAATGGTTAGCAAACCTAATCAAAGGGAGAGACAGCATCTGGAATATTTTTCCTAAATCTGTATTTAATGATGTTGGTGGAATCCATTTTTTATTGAAATGTAACTATAAAATAGAAAAACTACCGGTTAAACTGTCAAACTTTCATAAACAAGCTTTACTTGCCTGGAAACTGATTTATAAGCACAGCTTCTCACCAACTAATCTTTACATTTGGAACAATGAAAATATTCTCTACAAAAATAAATCGTTATTTTACAGGAAGTGGTTTGATCATGGAATCTTATATGTTAGACAACTTGTTAATGATGGAGGACAATTACTGTCTTACCAAGAGTTTATGAACACATTTCAGTTTCCAGTCCCACCCAGAGAGTATGCGATAGTGTTTGATGCTGTACCAGGGGGCGTGCTGCAGCTTCTTAGGAGCTCAGGACCTTATGACTTTATTTTTTCTACTGCTGGATCCTTTAATAGTCAGATCTATGTGGGGGACATTGATATAACAAAGAGGGAATGCTCAAACAAATATATTAGAAACTGTATTCAAACCACAACTTTACCTTCAGGACAATCTTTTTGGAACTCATTCTATGGAGAAATTAACTGGCAGAAAGCATGGATGGTTGGTGAGAACTTCGGTTTAAACAATAAAGTTAAAGAAGTTTCATTTAATATTACATAAGATTTATCCAACACAAAAATACTGGCAAGGTTTAATGTTGATATTGATTTGCTCTGTAAATTTTGTGGGAATGAAGAGGAAACAATTCGTCATTTGTTTTATCAATGTGAATATTCCAAAGCATTCTGGACTGATGTACAGCATTATATAAGGACAATAACAGGACAAGCAATTCTTTTGCTAGAAAAGGACATTCTGATTTACTTTGAAGGAAACCTGGACAATGAGACAATTTTTTTTGTACAACTAATCCTGATGCTTGGGAAGTTCCATATCCATAAGAAAAAATGGACAGAGGCCAAACCAAACGCTGGTCTCTTTGCTTTGGAACTGCAGCAATACGTCAATACAATTAAAGACTGTAAAAATAAGAAAGCTGTCAGAACAAATGATCTGCTCCAGAATTTCATTACTTATCCCAGTTAATGAGGTATGTACACCCTCACTGGCAAACCCTGAAAAAATGGCTGTAAAGGTATCTCTGCATTGTTGGCTTTTTTTTTTTTTTTTGCTTTGCTTAGCTGTTTGTCTTTTTTTTTCTTTTCTTCTCTTCTTTGTTTCTGTTGTTCTTCTGTTTTTCTTTTGTCTTTGGGGGGTCTTTGTGTTTGTGTATATATCTGTTTTCAATGTGATATGTAGCTGTATCAATAAAAAAAAAAAATCAAAGTCAAAAAAAAAAAAAAAAAAAAGGTTGTTGATGATGTCACATGAAGGCAGCCATCTTGTCTTCAGGTTGTTGATGATGTCACATGAAGCAGCCATCTTGTCTTCAGGTTGTTGATGATGTCACATGAAGGCAGCCATCTTGTCTTCAGGTTATTGATGATGTCACATGAAGGCAGCCATCTTGTCTTCAGGTTGTTGATGATGTCACATGAAAGCAGCCATTTTGTCTTCAGGTTGTTGATGATGTCATATGAAAGCAACCATCTTATCTTCAGGTTGTTGATGATGTCACATGAAGCAGCCATCTTGTCTTCAGGTTGTTGACGATGTCACATGAAAGCAGGTATCTTGTCTTCAGGTTGTTGTGTTTTTGTTTTTAAACCTTCAGGAGCGAATAGCGCGAGCTCACGGCTCTCAGTGTGGTTTCTGCACTCCGGGGATTGTCATGTCCATGTACGCTCTGCTCAGGAACAATCTTGCCCCCAAGATGGCCGACGTGGAGGAGGCGTTTCAAGGTGCGGCCCGTCAACTGAAACGTTATCAGACATTTCCTGAAAGTATAAAAGCTTTACTTCACTACACTCAGGACATATTTTTTATTTCAGGGAATCTGTGTCGTTGCACGGGATACAGGCCGATACTGGAGGGATACAAGACCCTCACCAAGGTCACACACACTATAATACACACAATGTAACACGCACACACACACACACACACACACACACACACACACACACACACTATAATAAATGGCAGACATCATGGGGGTGTCAAATAATTATTTTTATTCACTGAGGAGTTACGTATGTTTTTATTTCGGCTGAGTGGCGGAGCTTGCACATTTAAATCAGTGTATTTTTATTTGTTTTATGGCGGAATTTTAAAGAAAACTTAAAAAAAAAAAAAACAGGGTTGAAAATTAGGTTTCCTTAAAAAAAAAGAATTGGCAAATTGTTTTGTTCCTTTGTTTCGTTTTTTTTTTTTTCTTCAAAAGATTTGTAGATTTTGTTTTTTTTTTAAAAAGTATATTATTTTTAGTTATTTATTTAGCCAGTGTTGATATATTTCCCTATCATTTTCTTCCCTTTATAACGTTTTGTGATCTTGGCATATTTTCTTAAACTTTTTTTTTTTTTTTCTGTAAATTTTATTTTTTATTTTTTTGCAGATTTTGGCTGTTTTTCTTTCAAAAATGTGGTATTTTTGTTGTTGAAAACACACCCTCCAAACTCAGCATGTTTTCTTTACAAATTTTTGCCTATTTTAAAAACATCATGACTCACAGCCACAAATTGCGAAAACAGAAATATTGTTGGATTTCCAAATTTCTGACGGTCCTTGAACACATCATGTGCTACGGACAAAAATCAGTTTTTATTTTACGTCTCATTTAAAATTTGTCCAAAAATGAAATGTTTGAACAACGAGAAACTTTTAGCTTTCAAACATCAAATATGTAATAACTGATATATGGAGGGGGCGGAGTCACATCGTAGCCACGCCCCGTCCTCTGATGACTACAGAACAGGATGTTTGTGCAGCATCTGCACAATAAAGTTTTTAAAGAGTTTTACAAACATTAAAATCTTCTTTTGACCAAACTTTTAGTTTCAGTTTAAACTTTAAACTTCATCCAATCAGCAGCAAACATTTTAACGTTCCTTCATTGTTTTAAACAATAAAAAACTTCATTGAAAACGTCTCTACAGACACTGTGTCAGTGATGAAACACAGACAGACCATAATACTTCCGTCAGGGAGGGTTGGAGGGTCGACTTCCTGTTTACACAAACAAGACAAACATCATCCTAACTCTCATTCACTCATTCATTCAGCCCTGAGCCTGTTCCAGTGTCTGTGTCTGATCGATCAGGTTCATCGATCTCAGGTTTGATGGCGTGTTTTCGTTTCCAGGAGGGGGGGTGCTGTGGTGGCAGGGGGCGGGACACCGGCTGCTGTCTGACCAATGGGAGCTCAGCAAAGAGAAGCTCAGAGGAAATTGATGATGTAAGTCTGTGATGTCATCTGTTTGTGACGCAGCATCACGTGTCGTGTTTCTAACGTTAAACTGTGTGTTTGTTTCTCTGCAGGAAGCCACGTCTTTATTTAACGCTGACGACTTCACGCCCTTTGACCCCACACAGGAAGTCATCTTCCCTCCTGAGCTCATGGTAAACAACAAACAATAAACAAAGTGTCTAAACTCCCTGACGTTAAAGACGACTCACCTGAGCGTGATAAGGAGCCACGTCATCACATTTCAGGTTCTGTGTCAGGTGTTGTGAAACAACAGGAAGTTCCTGACCGCCATTTGTCCGTTCACCAACACGCTCAGTTCATATTAACACGATGACATCATCATGCTTCTGTGACTCATCGCTCACACACACACACACTGACTGTCCTGTCCGCTCATCTGTCCTCTGTTCTAGTCTCTCACCAAAGGTCAGAGGTCGTCCTCGCTGTGTTTCCATGGCGACAGGACAACATGGCTGCAGCCCGACAGTCTGGATGAGTTCCTGCGTCTGAAGTGGAAACATCCCGACGCCCGGGTCGTTGTAGGAAACACTGAAGTGGGTCAGTGTGTTTATCTATCTGTTCACTCATTCATTCATCCACTCATTCACTCACTCATTCATTCAACTACTCATTCACTCACTCATTCATTGAACCACTCATTCACACACTCACTCACTCATTCATTCATCCATCCACTCATTCACGCACTCACTCGTTCATCCACTCATTCACTCACTCATTCATTGAACCACTCATTCACACACTCACTCACTCATTTATTCATCCACTCACTCACTCATTCACTGACTGACTGACTCACTCACTCACTCAATTTTTCCACTCATTCACGCACTCACTCACTCATTTATTCATCCACTCATTCACTCACTCATTTATACATCCAGTCATTCACTCACTCACTCATTAATTTTTCCACTCATTCACTCACTCACTCATTCATCCACTGTGTGTGTGTGTGTTCAGGTATTGAGGTGAAGTTTAAGAACATGGTGTATCCGGTGATTTTGGCGCCGACGTTCATCCCTGAACTGAACTCAGTGACTCAAACTGATGACGGTGAGTCTGAACACGACGGCGTCCTCTGAGAGTTGCTGCCAAACTTCATGTGAAGACACGGCTGGGCTGAGGTTCAGAGGTACAGCGGGTCGTCCACCAATCAGATCAGTGGTTAGATACCCAGCTCCTCCATTGTGCATGTTGAGGTGTCCTCGGGCAGACACTGCTCCTGATACCTGGTCATCAGTGTTCATCAGTCACCAATGTGTGAATGTGTGAATGTGACTCGTGGTTTGAGGACGAGAGGGGAGCTCCATCAGTCCAGTTACAGAAACAACCAAACTCCATCAGCTGGTTTCAGCTCCATTACCTTTCTTACTGAGCGTTAGCTTGTTTGGCTAACGTACAAATCTGAGTCAGCTAGAGCAGAGGAACCGTAGCATTAGCATTAGCACCTCTCTTAGCATTGTGTACTGTTAGCATGTTAATGTGCTAATGTGGTGCGTAAATAAGCATTATGTAATGTTAATGATGAAATATCACCAGTGCAAATGTTAGCATGAGGTCACATGACACGCCGCGTGTTGAAGAAACATGAACAAAAAGTTTGACTGGCAAAAGATTTAACCTCCGGAGACCGAATGTAATAGCACCAAACGTCTTGACGATTTGACCTCCGGAGACCGAATGTAATCGCACCAAACATCGCAGTGACTCATCTGGTCACTCAGGTTTCTGTCAGTGTTTATGTTCATGTGGCTGAAAGTCTAGAACCAATCTGAGACCCCAGTCACAATTTGTTTTTTATTGTTTGTTTGTTTAGGTGTGGTGTTTGGTGCAGCGTGCACTCTGAGCCACATGGGGGCAGTACTGAAACAGGCGGTGGAGACTCGTCCTCCTCATCAGACCCAAATCTTCCTCGCTGTCCTGGAGCAACTGCGCTGGTTCGCTGGGATGCAGATTCGTAACGTGGCAGTGAGTCGCAGCATTTTTATTTTCTGTTGGTGCAAAAGTTAGCGATCAGAATCACATCAGAAATATTGTTTCAATGATCGGCGAGAAACTGAAGCAGGTGGGGAGTTCAGGGGCCCTGGGAGAGCAGAGTATTCTCAGTTGAAAACATACAAGAGACAGCGCTCAGTTCAGGGAACCCAGCAAAGTGTACGTTCAGGAAGTGCAGGAGTGCGGGTCAGAGTTCAGACTGAATGAACCACTTCCTGTTGATGTTTGTAATCAACAGGAAGTGAAATAAAGTTTTATTGTGTTTTTGTCTTCAGGCCATCGGTGGAAACATCATGACCGCCAGCCCCATATCTGACCTCAACCCTGTGTTTATGGCCGTCAGCTGTAAACTTACCCTGAGGGACAAAGGTAACACACACACACACACACACTGTCTCTGTGTGAATCAGTTGTGTGGACTTTATTTTGAAAGGGTCTATAAACAGTCATAAACTCATTGTTTCATGATTGTGTAACATCTGTGAAAACAGTCATGTTGCATTCACTGTCTCTGTCAGGAGGCGTTCAGGTGACTCCCTCTGACCCTGTCATTAAAATAAATGATGTTCAGGGTCACTACTATATATCCTCCAGCACCTAAAGGCAACACAGACAGGTCTTTGAATGCAACTAATGTTTCCTGATGCCGTTAAAGGGCTGACCCCTGACCCCTGACTTCTGACCCCGGTGTATGTCTGTGTGTCAGATGGGAGTCGTGTGGTTCGGATGGACGATGGTTTCTTCACCGGTTACAGGAAGACGATCCTGCGACCGCAGGAAGTCCTGGTGTCCATCGAGATCCCGTACAGCAAGAAGGTAGCAACACATTGCCATGGCAACAACTGTTTGTCACCTAGCGACCACTGTCTGTCACCTAGCGACCATCGTCTGTCACCTAGCAACCACTGTCTGTCACCTAGCGACCACTGCCTGTCACCTTGCGACCACTGTCTGTCGCCTCGCGACCACTGTCTCCTAACGACCACTTTCACCTAGTGACCACTGTCTGTCACCTAGCGACCACTGTCTCCTAGCGACCGCTGTCTGTCACCTAGTGAGCACTGTCACCTAGCGACCACCATCTGTCACCTAGTGACCACTGTCTCCTAGCAACCACTTTCACCTAGCGACCACTGTCTGTCACCTAGCGACAACTGTCTGTCACCTAGCGACCATCGTCTGTCACCTAGCGACCACTGTCTGTCACCTAGTGACCATCGTCTGTCACCTAGCGACCACTGTCTGTCACCTAGCGACCATCGTCTGTCACCTCGTGACCATCGTCTGTCACCTAGTGACCACTGTCTGTCACCTAGCAACCACTGTCTGTCACCTAGTGACCATCGTCTGTCACCTAGTGACCACTGTCTGTCACCTAGTGGCCATCGTCTGTCACCTAGTGACCACTGTCTCCTAGCGACCACTTTCACCTAGCGACCACTGTCACTGTACCGTGCTTCATGGCGGTCCGGTCTCTGACGCTGGTGTTTTTGTGTTGTTCCTCCTCAGACTCAGTTTGTCTCCGCCTTCAAACAGTCTCCTCGCCGAGAGGATGACATCAGCATTGTCACCGCGGCAATGAGCGTCACCTTCATACCCGGGACTGATGTTGTTGAAGACTTGAGGCTGAGCTATGGTGGCATGGCGCCTGTCACGGTGCTGGCGACGCAGACGGCGAACAGACTGCTGGGAAGGTAACAAACACAATTACATCACAGTTGCAAAACGTATTCATGTCTGTTGCTGTGGAACTCTCTGATGTCATCCAGGCGGTGGGGGGAGGAGCTTCTACAGGAGGCGTGTTCCTCATTGGCCGAGGAAATGACCCTTGACCCCTCTGCACCAGGCGGCATGGTGACATACCGGCGAACTTTGACCCTCAGCTTCTTCTACAAGTTCTACCTGACGGTGCTGCAGAAGCTCCGAGACCAGGTCGCTAACGTGTTCATATTCAACTAAACGGGTTTTTATTCATTTAATTTGAAAGTGTTTCGGGTCACCTGTTTACTGACCATGACGTTTTACTCTTCAGGGCGTGGACGTGGCGGCAGTCGGCTCAGACCTTGTCAGTGCGACGCAGATTTACCATCCAGAGATGGCGTCCAGCGTTCAGATCTACCAGGTACCAAGGTTACAAAACAATCTGATGTCTTCGAATAATAATTTAAACTTTGAACCAGGTGAGGGACCTGTTGTAGTGTCCAGGTGTGTGACGTCACATTTCTGCTCCAGGCAGTGCCAGAGGGGCGGAGCCAGGATGATGTGGTGGGTCATCCCATGATGCATCTGTCAGCTCTGAAGCAGGCGACAGGCGAGGCGGTTTACTGTGATGACATGCCGCAGTACGAGAACGAGCTTTACCTGGCGCTCGTCACCAGCAGCAAAGCATATGCCCACATCCTGTGAGACTCACACCTGAAACACACACACACACACACACACACACACCCACCTGTCTGGTCTCACCCAGGTGTGTGTGTGTGTGTGTGTCTCAGCTCCATAGATACCTTGGCAGCGGAGCGAATGCCCGGCGTGGTCTGCTGTGTTTTTGCTGACGACATCCCCGGCAGTAATGCCACCGGACCAGTTGAATATGACGAGACCGTCCTCGCCGACGGCCAGGTGTGTTTCTGTTTGTTCGACCAATCTGATGACTCGTCGGGTTCTTGACCAGAGCCTTGATGTTTCCTTCGTCTCTGCAGGTGACGTGTGTCGGTCACATCATCGGCGCTGTGGTGGCCGACACTCAGCTCCACGCTCAGAGAGCCGCCAAGGCCGTGAAGATCCACTACGAAGAGCTGCGGCCAGTCATCACCATCCAGGTGAGACCAGGAACACCTGGATGAATCAATAAAGGTGAAGTTAAAATGAGCTCCACCAAAAATACGTCAGTGGTTCTTCTGATTTACAGGAAGCCATCGCCGCCCAGTCCTTCTATCAGCCAATCAGAGCCATTCAGAGCGGTGACCTGGAGGCGGGATTCAAACAGGCTGACCACATCCTGGAAGGTAGGACTGTACATTAGTGTGACTACTTCCTGTTTCCACCTGATCAGGTGCTGATTACCGATTGATTATCTGACAGGTGAGATACACCTCGGAGGTCAGGAACATTTCTACCTGGAAACAAACGTCACGCTGGCTGTTCCCCGAGAAGACGGGGAGATGGAGCTGTTCGTTTCTACTCAGGCCGCCACCAAAACACAGGTATTTATACTCCAAACACAGGTAACAATGATCCAAACAAAGGTGACTATACTCCAAACACAGGTAACTATACTCCAAACACAGGTAACAATGCTCCAAACACAGGTAACAATGATCCAAACACAGGTAACTATACTCCAAACACAGGTAACAATGCTCCAAACACAGGTAACAATGATCCAAACAAAGGTAACTATACTCCAAACATAGGTAACAATTATCCAAACAAAGGTAACTATACTCCAAACACAGGTAACTATATTCCAAACAAAGGTAACTATATTCCAAACACAGGTAACTATACTCCAAACACAGGTACCTATACTCCAAACACAGGTAACAATGCTCCAAACACAGGTAACAATCATCCAAACAAAGGTGACTATACTCCAAACACAGGTAACTATACTCCAAACACAGGTAACAATGCTCCAAACACAGGTAACAATGATCCAAACAAAGGTAACTATACTCCAAACATAGGTAACAATGATCCAAACAAAGGTAACTATACTCCAAACACAGGTAACGATGCTCCAAACACAGGTAACTATACTCCAAACACAGGTAACAATAATCCAAACACAGGTAACAATGCTCCAAACACAGGTAACTATACTCCAAACACAGGTAACAATGCTCCAAACACAGGTAACAATGCTCCAAACACAGGTAACTATACTCCAAACACAGGTAACTATATTCCAAACAAAGGTAACTATACTCAAAACACAGGTAGCTATACTCCAAACACAGGTAACTATACTCCAAACACAGGTAACTATATTCCAAACAAAGGTAACTATATTCCAAACACAGGTAACTATATTCCAAACACAGGTAACAATGCTCCAAACACAGGTAACTATACTCCAAACACAGGTAACAATGATCCAAACATAGGTGACAATGATCCAAACACAGGTAACTATACTCCAAACACAGGTAACTATATTCCAAACAAAGGTAACTGTATTCCAAACACAGGTAACTATACTCCAAACACAGGTACCTATACTCCAAACACAGGTAAATATATTCCAAACACAGGTAACAATGCTCCAAACACAGGTAACAATGCTCCAAACACAGGTAACTATACTCCAAACACAGGTAACTATACTCCAAACACAGGTACAGATCTCCAACGGGAATGATTTCTTCGTTGATAAAAAACTCAATGGTCTCCTCCTCCCAGTCGTCCACATTGCTGTCCAGTGTGTGTTTGTGTTTGGAGAAACACAGGTAACAATGCTCCAAACACAGGTAACTATACTCCAAACACAGGTAACAATGCTCCAAACACAGGTAACAATGATCCAAACACAGGTAGCTATACTCCAAACACAGGTAACTATACTCCAAACACAGGTAACTATATTCCAAACAAAGGTAACTATATTCCAAACACAGGTAACTATACTCCAGACACAGGTAACTATATTCCAAACACAGGTAACTATACTCCAAACACAGGTAACAATGCTCCAAACATAGGTAGCTATACTCCAAACAGAGGTAACTATAGTCCAAACACAGGCAACTATTCTCCAAACACAGGTACCTATACTCCAAACACAGGTTACTATATTCCAAACACAGGTAACTATTCTCCAAACACAGGTAACTATACTCCAAACACAGGTTACTATATTCCAAACACAGGTAACTATATTCCTAACACAGGTAACAATGCTCTAAAAACAGGTAACTATACTCCAAACACAGGTAACTATACTCCAAACACAGGTAACTATATTCCCAACACAGGTAACAATGCTCCAAACACAGGTACCTATACTCCAAACACAGGTAACTATACTCCAAACACAGGTAACTATATTCCTAACACAGGTAACAATGCTCCAAACACAGGTACCTATACTCCAAACACAGGTAACTATACTCCAAACACAGGCAACTATATTCCAAACACAGGTAACTATATTCCAAACACAGCTAACTATACTCCAAACACAGCTAACAATGCTCCAAACACAGGTAGCTATACTCCAAACACAGGTAACTATACTCCAAACACAGGTAACTATTCTCCAAACACAGGTACCTATACTCCAAACACAGGTAACTATATTCCAAACACAGGTAACAATGCTCCAAACACAGGTACCTATACTCCAAACACAGGTAACTATACTCCAAACACAGGTAACTATATTCCTAACACAGGTAACAAGGCTCCAAACACAGGTAACTATATTCCAAACACAGGTAACTATACTCCAAACACAGGTAACTATATTCCTAACACAGGTAACAATGCTCCAAACACAGGTACCTATACTCCAAACACAGGTAACTATATTCCTAACACAGGTAACTATACTCCAAACACAGGTAACTATACTCCAAACACAGGAAACTATACTCCAAACACAGGTAACTATATTCCAAACACAGGTAACTATACTCCAAACACAGGTAACTATATTCCAAACACAGGTAACTATACTCCAAACAAAGTAACTATACTCCAAACACAGGTGACTGTACTCCAAACTCAGGTAATTATACTCTTCAACAAAAGTATTAGTACTCTATACTTAGTATATACTTTAATTTTACTATTTAAAAACATAAATGACTGTAAATGTGATTCAAACAGTGTCAGCATACAGGTGTTGGGTCAGGGTTCATCCATCAGGGTTTGTGTTGGTACATCAGGGTTTGGGTTTGAGATGGTACATCAGGCTTTGAGTTTCAGGTGGTACATCAGGGTTTGGGTTTGAGGTGGTACATTTGGGTTTGGGTTTAAGGTGGTACATCAGGGTTTGGGTTTCAGATGGTACATCAGGGTTTGAGTTTGAGGTGGTGCATCAGGGTTTGAGTCGGTACATCAGGGTTTTGGTTTGAGATGGTACATCAGGGTTTGAGTTTGAGGTGGTACATCAGGGTTTGAGTTTGAGGTGGTGCTTCAGGGTTTGAGTTGGTACATCAGGGTTTGGGTTTGAGGTAGTGCATCAGGGTTTGGGTTGGTACATCAGGGTTTGGGTTTGAGGTAGTGCATCAGGGTTTGGGTTTGTACAACAATGAGTGTAAAACTTGCTGTTGAGTGACGGTCTGTATGTCTGTCTGTTTCAGAGTCTGGTGGCGAAGGCATTGGGCATCTCGTCTAACAGGGTGGTGGTCCGGGTGAAGAGGATGGGAGGAGGCTTCGGGGGGAAGGAGAGCCGAACCACCATCCTGTCCACTGTGGTCGCTGTGGCAGCAAACAAGTGCGTCTGGCATTGATGTTTAGTTTGATTCTCTTATTTTGAAATAATAAATTATTTCGTGTTTTATTGTGATAGGCTGAAGAGACCTGTGAGGTGTATGTTGGACAGAGATGAAGACATGTTGGTCACTGGAGGACGACACCCCTTCTATGGAAAATATAAGGTGGGCGGAACATCAGCAGCAGCAGAGGGAAATTTACCTGCCTTACTTTTGGCAAGAAATGATCCTACAGCAGTTTTTTATTGTCCTGGGCACTGAGCTGCTGTGTGTCACTGTCCTTTAACTTACGGATCACTAAAGTTGTTTCAACTTTAAATCATTTCTTTTGTTTAGTGGCCACAAACTGACCCACTGTTGTCTTTGTTTCTTTTGTCAGTCTGGGTTGTGATAGCTTCACTAAATTGGTCATCACTTTCTCCTCCTCCTTTTCCTCCTCCTGCTTCTTCACATCCTCATCTTGACTGTCTCCAGGTGGGTTTCCTGAACAGTGGTAAGGTCGTGGCTCTGGACGTGTCGTACTACAGTAACGCAGGAAACTCAATGGATCTGTCTCTGGCGGTGAGTATTGTTACAAACACCAAATCTCATTGTGCTTATATTTTTTTAACTGTGTGTATTCATTGAAGGTCATGGAGCGTGCTCTGTTCCACATGGAGAACTCGTACAAGGTGGCGAACGTGCGTGGCCGTGGCTTCGTGTGCCGCACCAACCTGGCATCCAACACGGCATTCAGGGGCTTTGGAGGGCCACAAGGTATGATGGTCGCTGAAAGCTGGATGATGGACGTAGCTCAGAGTCTGGGGAAGCCGGCGGAGGAGGTACGTAGGCGGATAAATACAGTCTGACATGATGAACAGCTGAATTCTGGTTGCTGAGCAGTGTCCAATCAGCGACTCCATCTTCCTGCAGGTGCGCAGATTGAACCTGTACGTGGAAGGAGACTCAACACCCTACAACCAGATCCTGGATCAGTTCACCCTGGGCCGCTGCTGGGACGAGTGCCTGTCACGCTCTGGATACCAGCAGCGCAGAGCCGCTATTGACCTCTACAATAGGTAATCTGAATTACCTATTGTAATCTGAAAACCCTGACAAACCGCATCCACTCGAAGGTGCTGAAACAGTGGGACGTCCTGTTGAGTGCTTCAACTGGTAAAAGTTTCTGAGTTTTACGATGGGTGATAACAATTTTTGTTCAACAAATAAAAAATGCTCAGAAGTTTCTGTCGACTGTTAAGAGGTAAAACTATCAATCAGTCAATCAATCAATTTTATTTATAAAGCCCAATATCACAAATCACAATTTGCCTCAAAGAGCTTTACAGCATACAACATCCCTCTGTCCTTTAGACCCTCACAGCTGATAAGGAAAAACTCCCCAAAAAACCCTTTAACGGGAAAAAAATAATATGTGATAACCAGTTAAAGCAGCTGACGCTCTGCTGGTTGAAATGAATTCCTCTTCGTCTTTCAGACAGAACCGGTGGACCAAACGAGGCCTTGCCATCATCCCCACCAAGTTTGGAATCAGCTTCACTGCCGTCTTCCTCAACCAGGTCTGATCCGACATCACAGACTCACAGACTGTTGAAGGCTGAATCATTTATTTAACACGTTGTGTTTTTGTGACGTTATGAATTACCATGAGTTCATTTGTTGGTGTTACTGCAGGCTGGAGCTCTGGTTCATATCTACACCGATGGCTCGGTGTTGTTGACTCATGGCGGGACGGAGATGGGACAAGGACTCCACACGAAGATGGTCCAGGTACCTCAGCTTTACAAACCATGACACTGTTTTTAAGTCCTTTTTTTTAGGTTTTTAATTTGACCTTTTCCCAAATAATGAAACAGTTCATTTGGTTGATTTTTCTACCCACGATGTGACCAGTAATTTTCTGGTAATTTCAGTGTAAACACCACCATCGAGTGGCCATTAGAGACATTACAGATACAGACACATTGCACAGGAGTGTTGGCTTCGTTGCCCAAAAGCTACAATCACATTTTATTGAAGGGAATTTTTATAAACAACCTGAGAGCAAAGATTTGTTAAAATCCTGCAGTCTTAAAAAAAAATCAACCAGAGATTTGTTTCAGTCTAAACTAAAGCCATATGATTTAATCTAAGAATCTAATACAGAACTGTGATGGACCCCGGCATTGTAGCGACACAGCATCAACAACCTGTGTGTGTGTTTGAGTCCAGGTTGCCAGCAGGGTTCTGGCTATCCCCTGTTCAAAGATCCACATCTCAGAGACCAGCACCAGTACCGTCCCTAATACCAGCCCCACTGCTGCCTCCGCCTCCTCAGACCTCAATGGTGCTGCCGTTCAAAATGCCTGTGAAGTCCTCATGAAACGTCTGGAACCGTACAAGACCAAGAACCCCAAAGGATCATGGGAAGACTGGGTGAGCAGGAGTAGCTGACTTTGTTTTTGCAGTAAAAGAAATCACTTAGAAGCGTATGTCAGCAGTTTGTCTATCCCGTTCTCACCTCTGTGACAGTCTGATTCTGTGTTTCTCTGTTTTAGGTGAGAGCAGCATATTTTGACAGAGTCAACCTCAGTGCAAATGGTTTTTACAAGTGAGTTCAGTCATCCCTGGTTTATGAATCTGTTGATGAATAAGTCCAGGACAGAGTTTCACTGTTTCCTGCTGCCCATCAGGACTCCAGATCTCGGTTATGACTTTGACTCAAACTCGGGCCGAGCGTTCAGCTACTTTAGCTACGGCGTGGCCTGTTCAGAGGTGGAGATCGACTGTCTGACCGGAGCTCATAAGGTGAGTACTTCACGAATCCAGTGTTCATTTAGAGTTCAAACTGTTTCAGATTCAAACTGTTGAAGAAGGTGTCCCACAAGGATCAGTATCAGGCTCCTTGTTAGTTATTCTGCACTTTAATAATATTGTGGTATATTTATTATAAACGTCCTCTTTAATTGACTATTTTAACCAGTTTGAGATAAAAATCATACCTCGAGTCGCGACTCGATCAATCCAGAACACAAAGACACCAACATCAAAGATAAATATTTATAAAACTGCTTTTAATTTATATAAAACAATTTCAGTGATCTAGTGATTTCCATCTGAACAGCAGTGGTTACAGCTGCTGCTAACAGCTAACGCACCTCGAAATTCATGGTCCAGATTCATCAAAATGTTTAGAAATACGTGTTGAGAAAATAAAGGTGTAGATCAGTGATTGGCTGAAGCTGTGCTGATGTTATTTTTTTAAGTCGTACCTTTGAAACCCTGAGTTGATCTGACCGTCGGTAATGTTAAGACATTACACGGTGAATGTTTCTTATACGTGTCTTAAAGAACCTGAGCACGACCATCGTGATGGATGTCGGCCACAGTCTCAACCCGGCCATAGACATCGGACAGGTGAGTCAATCAGCTAGTCAATGAACCATTGGAGACTTTATTAAGTCACATGTGGAGTAAAAGGTCGTCATTCAGAGACGTGTTCCCTGTAGTGCTGAAGGTGTCTTCACTGTCTGTCCTCAGGTGGAGGGGGCGTTCATGCAGGGTCTGGGTCTCTTCACACTGGAGGAGCTTCATTACTCTCCTCAGGGAGACCTCCTCACCCGAGGACCTGGTTCCTATAAGATCCCGGCCTTCGGTGACATCCCCACCGAGCTCACCATCTCGCTACTCCGCGATGCACCAAATGACAAGGCCATCTTCGCCTCCAAGGTAACGCCACTCACACTTCTGAGGACATTTAAACGCCACCACTTCAGAGAACTGTTATGTTACTGTTACATTTTTCTCTCCAGGCTGTCGGCGAGCCTCCTCTCTTCTTGGCAGCGTCCATTTTCTACGCCATCAAAGATGCCATCATCGCTGCCCAGATGGAGTCGGGCATCAGCGGTCCCTTTAGGCTGGACAGCCCCGCCTCCGCTGAGAGGATCCGCAACGCCTGCAGTGACAGATTCACCAAACTGGTACGAAAGGTTGTTTTTATTGTTTTCCACGAGTTCAGAGATGAGCTTGGGGGTCGTAAAAGACGAGAAAACACAGAACTAAAGTTTATTTTTGGTTTTGACTCAGATCTCAGTCAGTGTAACAACAACACCCTGATCTCTCATCAGACTGTTTATCTCTTCATGACGTTAACACCATTCAGCTTTTCTAAAAATACTTCCTGTACATTTGAACACAGCGACTGTTTTTCTGTTTCAGATTCCTCCAGCAGAACGAGGCTCCTTCACCCCCTGGTCGGTTCAAGTCTAAGACTGGATGGAGAGACGGTGGTCTGATGGTCTCTGGAGAATCTAAAACAAACATAACACACATTTCACCACCTGGTTGTTTCTACCTGTTGGATCAGGAGACGTCTGTCCACATAAAGTTCTTCATAATTTCTTCATCATTTTCAACATGCTACACCTGGGTTTGGTTTCTATGACAACAGTATCATCACATGAATATAAGCTAGCTTGCTAATGTGATGCTACGCTAACAGAAGGTTCACGACACAGTTAACAATGAACTAACAATGTGTATGATGGTAAAAGTTTAGCAGCAACACTCAGAGTCCACCCTTCCTGAGGACAGGGACATGAAAGGTCCAGGGACAGATATGACAAGCGTCCTGACTCTGAGCTCCTAAACAGCCTCCATCAGACCCCGCTGACCCAGACTGTGATCTGCTCCTCCGATAGAAGAACCAGAGGGAGGGCAGGATGTCAGTGGGCGGGGTCTGTTGGCGTTCCTCCAGTGTCCACACACTCCTGGATGTGGAGACATAGACTCTGTCTTTTTACTATGGTCCTTTTGTGTTCCTGTCCTCTGGACAGACAGACTCGTCTCTCTGGATTGTCCATGCTAACATTAATAATAACTTCGTTGTCAGCCAATCGACAACAAACGATTTTTCATGAAAGGACCAAAATGTTTTTTACAGACGTGAATTTACACTCAATCATTTTTCAGTTCAGCTCAGTCGATATGAATCATCAGATAATTAATGTTCAGACTTTTATCTCAGTTACCTCGGTTAGCCCTGTTATCTCAGTTATCTCGGTTAGCCCTGTTATTTCAGTTAGCCCTGTTATCTCAGTTATGCCATTTATCTCAGTTAGCCCTGTTATCTCAGTTATCGCGGTTAGTCCTGTTATCTCAGTTAGCCCTGTTATCTCAGGTAGCTCAGTTAGCCCTGTTATCTCATTTATCCCAGTTAGCCCTGTTATCTCAGTTATTTTGGTTAGCTCAGTTATCTCAGTTAGCCCTGTTACCTCAGTTAGCTCAGTTAGCCCTGTCATCTCAGTTATCTCAGTTAGCCCTGTTATCTCAGTTATCTCAGTTAGCCCTGTTATCTCAGTTACCTTGGTTAGCCCTGTTATCTCAGTTATCTCGGTTAGCCCTGTTTTCTCAGTTGTCTCGGTTAGTCCTGTTATCTCAGTTATCTCGGTTAGCCCTGTTATCTCAGTTATCTCGGTAAGCCCTGTTATCTCAGTTATCTTGGTTAGCCCTGTTATCTCAGTTAGCCCTGTTATCTCAGTTATCTCGGTTAGCCCTGTTATCTCAGTTGTCTCGGTTAGTCCTGTTATCTCAGTTAGCCCTGGTATCTCAGTTATCTCGGTTAGCCCTGTTATCTCAATTAGCTCAGTTAGCCCTGTTATGCCATTTATTTCAGTTAGCCCTGTTATCTCAGTTATCTCGGTTAGCCCTGTCACCTCAGTTAGCCCTGTTATCTCAGTTATCTTGGTTAGCCCTGCTATCTCAGTTAGCCCTGTTAGCTCAGTTATCTCAGTTAGCCCTGTTATCTCCGTTATCTCGGTTAGCCCTGTTATCTCGGTTAGCTCTGTCATCTCAGTTAGCCCTGTTAGCTCAGTTATCTCAGTTAGCCCTGTCATCTCAGTTATCTCAGTTAGCCCTGTTAGCTCAGTTATCTCGGTTAGCCCTGTCATCTCATTTATCTCAGTTAGCCCTGTTATCTCAGTTATCTTGGTTAGCCCTGTTATCTCAGTTAGCCCTGTTATCTCAGTTATCTCGGTTAGCCCTGGTATCTCAGTTATCTCGGTTAGCCCTGTTATCTCAATTAGCTCAGTTAGCCCTGTTATGCCATTTATCTCAGTTAGCCCTGTTATCTCAGTTATCTCGGTTAGCCCTGTCACCTCAGTTAGCCCTGTTATCTCAGTTATCTTGGTTAGCCCTGCTATCTCAGTTAGCCCTGTTAGCTCAGTTATCTCAGTTAGCCCTGTTATCTCCGTTATCTCGGTTAGCCCTGTTATCTCGGTTAGCTCTGTCATCTCAGTTAGCCCTGTTAGCTCAGTTATCTCAGTTAGCCCTGTCATCTCAGTTATCTCAGTTAGCCCTGTTAGCTCAGTTATCTCGGTTAGCCCTGTCATCTCATTTATCTCAGTTAGCCCTGTTATCTCAGTTATTTTGGTTAGCTCAGTTATTTCAGGTAGCCCTGTTATCTCAGTTAGCTCAGTTAGCCCTGTCATCTCAGTTATCTCAGTTAGCTCTGTTATCTCAGTTATCTCAGTTGGCCCTGTTATCTCAGTTATTTTGGTTAGCCCTGTTATCTCAGTTAGCTCAGTTAGCCCTGTCATCTCAGTTATCTCACTTAGCCCTGTCATCTCAGTTATCTCAGTTAGCCCTGTTAGCTCAGTTATCTCGGTTAGCTCTGTTATCTCAGTTATCTCGGTTAGCCCTGTCATCTCATTTATCTCAGTTAGCCCTGTTATCTCAGTTATTTTGGTTAGCTCAGTTATTTCAGGTAGCCCTGTTATCTCAGTTAGCTCAGTTAGCCCTGTCATCTCAGTTATCTCAGTTAGCTCTGTTATCTCAGTTATCTCAGTTAGCCCTGTTATCTCAGTTATCTCAGTTAGCCCTGTCATCTCAGTTATCTCAGTTAGCCCTGTTAGCTCAGTTATCTCGGTTAGCCCTGTTATCTCAGTTATCTCGGTTAGCCCTGTCATCTCATTTATCTCAGTTAGCCCTGTTATCTCAGTTATTTTGGTTAGCTCAGTTATTTCAGGTAGCCCTGTTATCTCAGTTAGCTCAGTTAGCCCTGTCATCTCAGTTATCTCAGTTAGCTCTGTTATCTCAGTTATCTCAGTTAGCCCTGTTATCTCAGTTATTTTGGTTAGCTCAGTTATCTCAGTTAGCCCTGTTATCTCAGTTATCTCGGTTAGCCCTGTTATCTCAGTTATCTCGGTTAGTCCTGTTATCTCAGTTATTTTGGTTAGCTCAGTTATTTCAGGTAGCCCTGTTATCTCAGTTAGCTCAGTTAGCCCTGTCATCTCAGTTATCTCAGTTAGCTCTGTTATCTCAGTTATCTCAGTTAGCCCTGTCATCTCTGTTAGCCCTGTTAGCTCAGTTATCTCAGTTAGCCCTGTTAGCTCAGTTATCTCAGTTAGCCCTGTCATCTCAGTTATCTCGGTTAGCCCTGTTATCTCAGTTATCTCGGTTAGCCCTGTCATCTCAGTTATCTCAGTTAGCCCTGTTAGCTCAGTTATCTCAGTTAGCCCTTTTATCTCAGTTATCTCAGTTAGCCCTGTCATCTCAGTTATCTCAGTTAGGTCTGTTATCTCATTTATCTCAGTTAGCCTGGTTAGTTGGGGTCAAAGGACAATGATTTGTATCGCACTGTGCCAACATCATTCCATCGGATGTTTCTGTGGAAACACTTCAAACATTTCATTCACAGTGATGTCACCCAGATGTGTCGAAGTAACGAGAGTGACGTCGTTCAGACGGCCTCTGGCTTCAGTTTCATGCTGCGCTGAAGCTAAAGTGCTAACGAACACTGTAGAGTTTTAATCACTACTTATTTCTGTCGTTTGGTCAAAGTGTCAGATCCTTGCCACATTCAGTACGTCTATTGTCTCTGCTCCGTTTAAACATATGGCTGTTGTCGTCTCTTGGTATCTTCGCTCTCACAGGTTGTTTATCCAATAAGAATCTGTGAACATCAGGTCAATGTTAGTAAACATCCATCCCAACATACAATTGGCTGAGACAACAATGACCATCAAATTCACGTCCACTAGAGATGAACGTTAGAAACATCGGAAACAGAGCTGATGGTTACGACCAGATTCACCATCAGAAGAAAAACTGTGATTGGTCTATTTCCCTGTTCTGTTACATCAACACACTGTTTGTCTGAACGAGTCGGTCCAACAATCTATGAATTATTACTTTGTTTTCTCAGTGAATAAAACAAACAAACAAATAAATAAATAAATACATACATAAAGAAATTATAATATTTTAGCTCAAATTCTTTCAATACTTTTTCTTTTCTTTCCTGCATATTCTCTGGTTTATATGGTTTATATAAACATTGACCTAAATATGATGTATACTAAATGATGATGATGATTGGGGGGGTTTGATAAAATAATAAATGTTATGTTAAATAAAATAATTTCACTGTATTAAATGAAATTCTTTCACCATATTAAATAAAATTGATACACGGTACAAATGAAATAAAACTTGTAGAAATGTTTCTTCAGTTTGTTTCTGTTAAAGTTTTAAAGTTTCTGTGTCGACAGACTAAACTTTGTTAAACTTTAATCGTCTTTAGTAACACATTCATTCAATCATTCATTAACTTTTTAATGAATTCATTAACCTATTCATTAACTCATTTATTAACTCACTCAGAAACTTATTCATTAACTTGTGAATTAACTCATTTATTAACTTGTTCATTAAGTTGTTCATTAACTCATTCATGAACTCATTCATTAACTCATTCAGTAACTTATTCATTAACTTGTCAATTATCTCATTCATCAACTTGTTAATTAATTAATTCATTAAGTTGTTCATTAACTTATTCATTAAGTTGGTCAGTAAGTCATTCATTACCTTTTTCAATAACACATTAATTACCTCATTCATTAACTTTTTCAGTGACTCATTCATTAACACAGTCATTAATACATTCATTAACACATTCATGAACTTGTTCATTAACACATTCATTAACTTACTCATTAACTCGTTCATTAACACATTCATTACCTTATTAACTTTTTCATTAACTTGCTCATTAACTTTTTCATGAACTCGTTCATTAACACATTCATTAACTTGTTCATTTACTCATTAATTAATTCAGTAACTCATTCAGTAACTTATTCAATAATTTGTTCATTAACTCATCCATTAACTCATTCAGTAACTTGTTCATGAACTTGCTCATTAACTCGTTCATTAACCCATTCATTAACTTGTTCATTAATTTGTGTATTAACTCGTTCACAATGTTGGCGTGTTAGCATGCTAACTGTAGCTAACCTCTGTGTAGCATCGTTTAGTTATTTTTAAACATTTTGTATTTCTGATTTTTTAACGGGTAAAAACAAACTGTGATTTATCGATCAACTGATTGATTATTGATCATAGTCAGACATGTGATGGGATGCTTGTGTTGCCATGGAGACTCTGTATCTGTCATTAATATTAAGACGTGATGTCATCTAAACACCTGTCAGAGGTTCGTCGCGCAAACTTTAATCAGACCAGCCTTTCAGGATTTGAACAAACTTTATTTGCACTCTCTTTGTGAACAGCGACAACAGGAAGTGAGTCTAGTCGTCGTCCTCTCCCGTCTTCTCGATAACCTTCCTCATCCACTTGCTCATCCTGAACACGTGAGTGTAGAAGCCGTACTTCCCGTCCCTGTCGCAGCCTTCGCCCCACGACACGATGCCCATCTGATACCAGCGGTTCTCCGCCGGGTACTGGACACACAAATACACATGAACACAACAACACACTGGGTTCATTCACAGAGACTCTGCAGCCTAGAGAGATATATAAAGATATAAGAAGATTTATGTAGATATCAGTGATTTCCCCTTGGGGATCAATAAAGTATTTCTGATTCTGATATAAATATATATAAATATTTATATACATCATTACTGCTACAGATATTTTAAATATCAACAACTTTGTATATTGATAAAAGCAGCTGAAAAGACATTTTACAGATGAAATCATCAGCAGATCAATTCGCTACTAGTTTTACTATTGTGACAAAAAACACAAACACTTTAGATTTTATTTTTTCCTTTGGTGTATTTTTAGATTTACGTCCAAAAAACTGATGTCCAAAAACTGAAAACCAAACACTGATGTCCAAACATTAAACTTCAAACAGTAATGTCCAAAAACTGATGTCCAAAAAGCTGACATCCAAACACTAATGTCCAAACACTAGCATCCAAAAAACTGACTTCGAAACACTAATGTCCAAACATTAACATCCAAAAAACTGACATCCGAACACTGACGTCCAAAAAACTGACATCCAAACACTAATGTCCAAACATTAACATCCAAAAAAACTGACATTGAAACACCAACGTCCAAAAAACAGACGTCCAAACACTGACGTCCAAAAACTGAAAACCAAACACTGATGTCCAAAAAACTGACGTCCAAACACTAATGTCCAAACATTAACATCCAAGAAAACTGACATTGAAACACTAATGTCCAAAAAACAGACGTCCAAACACTGACCTCCAAAAACTGACGTCCAAACACTAATGTCCAAACATTAACATCCAAGAAAACTGACATTGAAACACTAACGTCCAAAAAACAGACGTCCAAACACTGACCTCCAAAAACTGACGTCCAAACACTAATGTCCAAACATTAACATCCAAGAAAACTGACATTGAAACACTAACGTCCAAAAAACAGACGTCCAAACACTGACGTCCAAAAACTGAAAACCAAACACTAACGTCCAAAAAACTGACGTCCAAACACTAATGTCCAAACATTAACATCCAAAAAAACTGACATTGAAACACTAACGTCCAAAAAACAGACGTCCAAACACTGACGTCCAAAAACTGAAAACCAAACACTAACGTCCAAAAAACTGACGTCCAAACACTAATGTCCAAACATTAACATCCAAAAAAACTCACATTGAAACACTAACGTCCAAAAAACAGACGTCCAAACACTGACGTCCAAAAACTGAAAACCAAACACTGATGTCCAAATACTGATGTCCAAACAAGTAACATCCAAACACTAAGGTCCAAAAAACTGACGTCCAAACACTAATGTCCAAACATTAACATCCAAAAAAACTGACACTGAAACACTAACGTACAAAAAACAGACGTCCAAACACTGACGTCCAAAAACTGAAAACCAAACACTGACGTCCAAGAACTAATGTCCAATAAACTGACATCCAAACGCTAACAGAAAGACAAAAGGATCAGGTCAGACTAAAGATGAGACTCTGGTGTATTCACTAAACTCAGTTTCATTTACATGTGATGATGTTAGTTTGATGGTGATGATGGTGATGATGATGTCAGTTTCCATAGTGGGACGAGACCTTGGTGTATAATTGACCTGTGAGATCGTCCCGTGATACTTTACAGACGCAAACTGAGACCTCAAACATTCAGAGGATGGTATTTATAGATACACTTAAGATAAGGAGGTTTCGTCTGTCTTCATAACAGACGTGTTTGACACCAAAAAATTAAAATCTGACAGAAAATCTACAAATACAAAAAAGTTTAAAATCACAGCATGGATTGTTCTGTGGTATTCCTCAGGGTCGTTTTGTGTTAATGTGGTGGTTTAGAGAGTTTTGACCATTTTTCAAATTATTTTTTTCAGTTCTCAAATGGTCAAATTTATTTAAATTTAAATTTGGCACCAAGACTGTAACAAACGAAAAAAACATCTGATGAGACGGATGCTTTGATTCTAATGTTGTAATAACAATGTGTGTGTACAGTCTGAACTCTCTGAGCTTAATAAATATAACACATGATGTTTATCACACAAAGAGCTGTGCTGTGTCTGTAATGTCCCCTGTCCCTAATAAAAAGACACAGACCGGTCTGAGAGGGTTAAACCCTGACTGACACCAAATGTCCTTTGTCCCTAATAAACTGGTCTCTGTGGGTTGTTAATTCGTGTCTCTCACCTTCATCACAAACGGTCCACCGCTGTCTCCCTCACAGGCGTCTCCACGCTGGGCGTCATCTGGTTTATAACCTGGAACACAAAGGGTCGTTTCAACTCAATGCTAACATTAGCATGCTAACATTAACATGCTAAAATAAGCATGCTAACAATGACAATGTAAACATATAAACATTACAGACACACAACATGTTGTTTGTGGACAGAAGACAGACCGTCATCCTCAGTGTCTTTGCTGTGTCTCATTTATAGAACAACAGTAGAAACATAAACGTTACAGACACACAACATGTTGTTTGTGGACAGAGGACAGACCGTCGTCCTCAGTGTCTCTGCTGTGTCTCATTTATATAACAACAGGAGAAACATAAATGTTACAGACACAGAACATGTTGTTTGTGGACAAAGGACAGACCGTCGTCCTCACAGTGTCTCTGCTGTGTCTGATTTGTAGAACAACAGTAGAAACATAAACGTTACAGACACAGAACATGTTGTTTGTGGACAGAGGACAGACTGTCGTCCTCACAGTGTCTTTGCTGTGTCTCATTTATAGAACAACAGTAGGAACATAAACGTTACCGACACAGAACATGTTGTTTGTGGACAGAGGACAGACTGTCATCTTCACAGTGTCTCTGCTGTGTCTCATTTGTAGAACAACAGTAGAAACATAAACGTTACAGACACAGAACATGTTGTTTGTGGACAGAGGACAGACTGTCATCCTCACAGTGTCTTTGCTGTGCCTCGTTTATAAAACAACAGTAGAAACATAAACGTTACCGGCACAGAACATGTTGTTTGTGATCTTGACGGACGTGGAGCTGCGGCAGATGTCCTGGTCCACGATTGGTAGATGGATCTGTTGGAGGACTGTGGGTAAATTTCTGGCTGAAGGGTTCCAGGTTTCCTTCAGGTTCCCCCAGCCCGTCACACGCCCTTTGAAACCTTCGGTCATCAGACTGTCGGAGAAAAACAAGGTGACTCACAGAGTAACACACGAAGGTCAAACAGCTGATACGTTCTGTGTGAGTCTTACGTCTTTGCAACCTTCCTGCTGGGCAGGCAGATCGGGAATATCTCATCAGTGAATGTGATTGGCCGCCTCATGTGCAGCAGGGCGATGTCACGGTTCAGGTTTTCCCTCCAGTTGTACTTTGGGTGGACGATGATCTCACTGATGGCCACGATCTTCTCAGTGCCGCGTTCAAACCTGAAATTCATCATTAATGTTTTCATGTTCTGATCTCAAATATCCGTCACACTCACAGACAGGAAGTCTTACTTGGCCCTGTTGTGTTTCCCCAGTCGCACCAGGATGTCGTTGGAGGTGAAGTTTTTGTTCCAGGGTGGGTAGAGGATGCAGTGAGCGGCGGTGAGGATCCACTGATTGCTGATCAGACTGGCTCCGCACAGCAGCTCCTGTGGACTGCGCTTATACAGCATCACCTGCCTGTGAACCATGATACATACACAGGTAGGTGCTTCATTGATCCCCACAGGTAAAGTCTTATCGTCTGTATCTCACAGAAAATAAACCAAAAGAATTGGAAAGAAGGTGCCAAAATAATGAAATAGAGTCAGAGTTCCTGTTCATTAATTAACTGATAATATACATGGTCAGGTAATGACATACAGTCAGCACAGGTACAGACACCAGGTGAGTGTCAGGTGATACGGTAATGACATACAGTCAGCACAGGTACAGACACCAGGTGAGTGTCAGGTGACGCGGTAATGATATACAGTCAGGTACAGGTACAGACACCAGGTGAGTGTCAGGTGACGTGGTAATGATATACAGTCAGGTACAGGTACAGACACCAGGTGAGTGTCAGGTGACGCGGTAATGATATACAGTTAGGTGCAGGTACAGACACCAGGTGAGTGTCAGGTGATACTTTTGTTGTGAGTCTTGGGTTTATTTCTGTAGCAGAAAACATCATTCTACTGATCAAGTTTTGTTTTAAGTGTGATTACCATGGTGACAGTTAGTTGTTTTAAGTGTGGTTACCATGGTGACAGTTTATTGTTTTAAGTGTGGTTACCATGGTGACAGTTAGTTGTTTTAAGTGTGGTTACCATGGTGCTGAGGCCACCTCCGCATCATCGCCCCCAACGATACGTTTAGCGGCGTATGACTCCAGGAGCTCTTCCTCGTTATTATCCTTCTGGTTCTTCTTCTCAAACAGGGGGCGCTCTCCGCACACTGCAACACAACCAGTAAACCAATTAGTTAACCAGTAAACCAGTCAGACAACCAGTCAGTCAACCATTCAATTAAGACATTTTGTAAGTGGTTACTAAACTAGCCAATGACTCGTTGACTCGTCAGAACTCACCACTCTCTCCCTGTCCGAAGGTTCGAGGATTAAAAAACATTTTCTTGGCGGGTGTCAGGACGGAGCGCTCCTGTCCTCCATCTGAATCTATGGACAAGTCCACCAACTGATCCTCTGAGAGACAGAGACAGGTGGACAGACAGGTGGACAGGTCAGTAATCAGCAGCATAGTCCTCTGTAGTAATACCTCTGGTACTCTTGCAGTATTTACCACACAGGTCCAGGTCGCAGTAGTCGATGGTCATGTTACCAGCGACCTCCACGTAGCACCAGGGGCCCTCGGGGTCGTTGTCAGGGTTACGGCACTTGTTTCCTGTCAGAGTGACCTCTGGGATGAACTCTTTGTCCACGCTGAGGGCCTTTGCTTCCGGAGACAACCACTGCAGACAGGTGTGTCCTCCGAGGGTGACAGCCAGGTCGCCAACATAGTCTATACCATTATTGGGTATACACTCAGTGGTTTTGATTGGTTCAGGGGCCAACGTGGGCGGGACAAAGTCCTCACCTGCAAAGAAAAGACAGTGTGGTTGGACAGGTCGTGTTGTAGGGTCGCTGGATTTAGAGAGACCACATCAGAGAGTGTTGGTACAAAGACGATAGACACAGGTATGACCAAGATGAGTCTGTACAGGTCGTAGTGTTTATTGTAGTAACAACATTTAGTTTGTAGACTTATCAGGTCCTCACCACAGGTGGGGACTCGACAGGTGTGTGTCAGGTGATACAGACTGACCACAGGTGGGGATTCGACAGGTGCGTGTCAGGTGATACAGACTGACCACAGGTGGGGACTCGACAGGTGCGTGTCAAGTGATACAGGCTCACCGCAGGTGGGGACTCGACAGGTGCGTGTCAGGTGATACAGACTCACCGCAGGTGGGGACTCGACAGGTGCGTGTCAGGTGATACAGACTCACCGCAGGTGGGGACTCGACAGGTGCGTGTCAGGTGATACAGACTCACCGCAGGTGGGCACTCGACAGGTGCGTGTCAGGTGATACAGACTCACCGCAGGTGGGGACTCGACAGGTGCGTGTCAGGTGATACAGACTCACCACAGGTGGGGACTCGACAGGTCTCCTTCTGGACTGTGGGGTCTTTGGTGAAGCACCAGGGTCCGTCTGGGTTGTTGTTCGGGTTTCGACAGAAGTTCTCATGAAGGATGCTGTTTGGTTCTGAAGCGTTGTACTCTCTACAGAGAGAGGGACAGATGGACAGAGAGAGGGACAGATGGACAGAGGGACAAACAGAGGGACAGATGGACAGAGGGACAGACAGAGGGACAGAGGGACAGACAGAGGGACAGATGGACAGACAGATGGACAGAACGACAGACAGAGGGAGAGATGGACAGACAGAGAGACAGAATGACAGAGAGACAGACAGATGGACAGACAGTTAACAGCCCTGTCTCACAGCTCCTGTTGATTGGTCTGAATCTGATGTGAGGCTGTTTATATGTATGATCTGTGATGTCATCTTGTGTTGTCAGTTTGGGAGATCTGTAGGGGACTTATTATGGGATGTTAGTGTCTTGGTTACGTTATTATGGGATGTTAGCTAGTGTCTTGGTTACCTTATTATGGGATGTGGGAAGCTGCTTGTCCAGTATTGACACTGTTTTCCTGACCGTGTGATGTTGACGTTTCCCTCATATTTAACTCCTGTACCAGAAATACACTGACCTACACACACACACACACATGCACACACACACACACACACACACACACACACACACACGTCATCAGTGTTTATGAACATTTCATTATTTATTTTGTTTACACTGAGTTTGTTTGTGTTTACCTTCTATACATTGTCTGATGCTGTCGATGTTGTCTTGTGTTCTTGTCAGCTGAGTTCCCTTACAGTCTGAGAGATGGACGGACATGGACATGGACACATGGGCAGGCAGAGAGATAGACAGACAGATGAACACATGGACAGACAGAGAGACAGATGAACACATGGACAGATCATCAGACAGACAGGTAGTTGGATGTTTGTGATCACAGGTTGTTTGATTTGTTTTGGACTTTGTTCATGTTTGTTCATGTTCACAGAACAGATCAGATTAAATGTTTAAAGAGTTAAAGTTAAATATAAATCGTCTGCACACAGACAGAAACAGTTTTATAACTTTCATGATTACATGTTTAAATGTGAAGTTATCAACCATCTGCACACACAAACAGTTTTATAAGTTTTAAATCATCCAACATTTTTGGTTGTTGTATTTTTTCTGTCAGTGAGGTGAAGCTGCAGAAAAACTCACCCAGATATTTTTCCCAGAAGTTTTCCTGAAGAAGAGATGGACAGTTTAAACTGAGCAAAACCACGAGTAATGGGAGTAATTAAATTAGTACTGCTGTTACAGTTACTCTCACAGTTATAAATATTGTCACATTTACAGTTACTGTTATAGTTACTTTTACTGTTGAAAGAACAGAGTGAATGAAACCAGAACAAAATGGCGTCGTACTGTTTTATCCGGCTGTTCGAACACCTCTCTGGCTTCTTCATGGTCACAGATTTCTTCCACACATTCTCTCTCCAGGTTTCCTTATTTCAAATAATTCACGTTTATAATAAAGATAAAAAGTTACAACAATATAATGATAATAAATATTACTAATGAAATAAAAATAATAATATCCAGTGGATCAGGATCTACAGATAAAAAAAAATAAATTACTCTGTAGAAAAACTCTGTCACAGGCAAAAGTATTTTTTTTAACTTCAGTTTAACATCAAAATATTTTTGAAATACTAAAAAGTAAAGTGAAAGTACTGATCAGGCAGACAGGTGGAAACTAAATTCAATTTATGTTTTATATCTTGTGAATTTTGGGATAATGCTCAATATTAAAAATGACTCAGATATTAACTCAGTGAATTATAAAGTGAAGATGTGTGAAATAAAGCCAAGCTTCGTTCCGGCAACTCACCTGGTTTCACCTCCTCAAACAGCTGATTGGCTCGACGGCTCCTGACCAACACCTGTGACGCCAGCTGGCTTTTCAGGAAAACTACAGACAGACAAATGGACGGAATTAAAGAAGTATGAGGTGAGGTGGATGTACATGAACTAGGACCACTCAGCAGTACTTATAGAAGTATGATGTGTGGCGGAGGTAAATTAAGTAGGACTACTCAGCAGTACTTAAAGAAGTATGAGGTGAGGTGGAGGTACATGAAGTAGGACTACTCAGCAGTAGTTAAAGAAGTATGAGGTGAGGCGGAGGTACATGAGGTAGGACTACTCAGCAGTCCTTAAAGAAGTATGAGGTGTGGTGGAGGTACATGAACTACAACTTTGCAGCATTTAGAACAAAGGTGCAGTTGACGTACCTTGGTCGGCCAGGCAGTAGTGCAACAGAAACAGCAGGAGAATAGCAGCTGGTTTGGATTTTGGTTCCACCATGATCCAGATCTCCAACAAGCAGAACCTAAGAGTCCGTCTTCAGTCTGTCTCTGTGTGTTTGTCCCTCTGTCTCTGTTTCTGGGGGCGTGAGAGGTGGGTGTTATTGACCGAAGGGTCAAAGTGTGAGTAGGACTGATGAGTCGGACGTGTTTACTTTGACTCAACCAGCTCAGGACATCCAATAACCTGCAGTACTGAGGCCCTTTGAGTGTAGAGAGTAGATGTGTACTACATGTACGACCTGTGGTACTCTGACCGTCGAGACTAGATGTGTGTTACATGTACGACCTGTGGTACTCTGAGCGTAGAGAGTAGACGTGTGCTACACGTACGAGCTGTGGTACTCTGAGCGTAGAGAGTAGACGTGTGCTACACGTACGACCTGTGGTACTCTGAGCGTAGAGAGTAGACGTGTGCTACACGTACGACCTGTGGTACTCTGAGTGTAGAGAGTAGACGTGTGCTACACGTACGACCTGTGGTACTCTGAGAGTAGAGAGTAGACGTGTGCTACACGTTCGACCTGTGGTACTCTGAGTGTAGAGAATAGATGTGTGCTACACGTATGACCTGTGGTACTCTGAGAGTAGAGAGTAGATGTGTGCTACATGTTCGACCTGTGGTAGTCTGAGTGTAGAGAGTAGACGTGTGTTACACGTACGACCTGTGGTACTCTGATTGTAGAGAGTAGATGTGCTCTGACCTGTTGTCCTCGTGTCAGTGTGGTTTCCGTCCGGGTGCTCCAACATCTTCTCCCCGTGTAAGCGTGGGTTTCCTCCAGGTGCTCCCACATGTCATTCCTGTGTCAGGGTTTGCTCCGGGTGTTCCTGTTTCCTCTCACAGTCCAAAGACATGCAGGTTAATTGGTGACTGTAAATTGCCCGTTGGGTGTGAGTTGTGTGTCTCTATGGTTACCTGTCCAAGGTGAACCCCGCCTCTCACACAATGTCAGGTGGGATAAGCTCCACCCCCCCGCGACCTTCAAGAGGATAAGTGGTTAGAAAATGGATGGATGGGTATTTTATACTGAAGTATTACTGATTTTGTAATTGATATTTCAAAACATTTAAATATTTAAAACATCAAAACATTTTCCACCACTGAAATTTATATTTGAATTAATCTAACATAGTAATGTTGTGTTAAATAATACTGCTGTCACAGGAAACAATAAAATAGTTTCATAAGAAATACCGACATTTGTCAGTCACATTTAAGAAGGACAGACCAAACGTGTATATGTGCACACACACACACAAACACATACACACAGACAAACATACAGTGAAGCAGAAAATGAGGGAGTGATTTTATATTTAAAGTGTCAGAACGTGTAGTTGTACTTTATCATTTTTTACTTTCACAGAACCAGTGAGGGAGTATGACTGTAAAAAAAATCTCTCAGTGACGATAGTGAACTTTTGTCCTTGAGCTGTTTGGAAATTCGGCAGCTGAGTAAACGAACAGAAGCTGAAGTGAGGTCAGAGTTCAGCTGAGTATCAGGGTTCACATCCTGTTTGCCTTGTAACGCACACACCAACCAGAAAAAACCCAAACATGAATGACATAATGGGGAGAGAATGACAGAAGTTAAAATCTAAAGTTGAATATGCTGCTGTGGTCTGTGACCGCTGACTGATTGCTGACTGAGTGATGACTCAGCAGAATTCACAGTAAATATTTAACAATAGGAAAATGTTAAACAACAAGTTTAATCGTGGGTTAGGGTTAGGGGGGGTTAGGGGGGGTTAGGGTTAGGGTTAGGTTTGGGAAAGGGGGAGTCCCCTCATCCGGGAAGGAGAGGGGACAGATGCACGGTCCATCTTGTACTCCCGGGACACTCCTGCTCATGCTGGCCCCAAAAGAGACCACTCGAAAGTGGTGGGGGTTCAAAAAATTAGGCTTACGAGCCATGAGAAATGTCGGGCCTTGCGCAATATTTCGACCGTGTTAGGTCTTCCTCAGGCGCACCGACTGTAAATAGTGGAGGGCGCCCTACTTGGGCGTCTTATGCTCCTATTAATGAGGGAGGGTAGCCTGCTTGGCTTTTATACTCCTCCTATTTCCCTTCATGCTTTTCCTCTCCAATCTTCTGTCTACCTGTCCTA
The DNA here is from genome assembly GCA_019142605.1 of Cephalopholis sonnerati. Taxonomy (NCBI): domain Eukaryota; kingdom Metazoa; phylum Chordata; class Actinopteri; order Perciformes; family Serranidae; genus Cephalopholis; species Cephalopholis sonnerati. The sequence continues at coordinate 2,238,950 of JAGQAX010000024.1, forward strand.
CTTCTCTTCTCCCTGCATGTGCCTTCCTTCCTGTATCCACTCTG